>PVKU01007820.1:0-81896 GCA_004027475.1 Anoura caudifer
ATCAGATGCACAATTCAAAACCCTGGTGATCAGGATGCTTACAGAATTGGTTGATTTTGCTCACAAATTAGATGAAAAAATGAAGGCTACAATAAGTGAAATGAAGAAAGCTGCATGGGGAACCAACAGAGATGGGAGGAAAACTGGGACTCAAATCAATGGAGTGGACCAGAAGGAAGAAAGAAACAACCAAACAAAATCAAGGAAGAAACAAGAATTCAAAAAAATGAGGAGAGGCTTAGGAACCTCCAGGACATCTTTAAACATCCCAACATCCGAATTATAGGGGTACCAGAATGGGAAGAGGAAGAGCAACAAGTGGAAAACTTATTTGAACAAATAATAAAGGAGAACTTCCCCAATCTGGCAAAGGAAATAGTCTTCCAGGAAGTCCAGGAAGCTCAGAGAGTCCCAAAGAAGTTGGACCCGAGGAGGAACACACCAAGGCACATTATAATTACATTACCCGAGATTCAAATGAAGGAGAGAATTCTAGAAGCAGCAAGGGATAAGGGCACAGTCACCTACAAAGGAGTTCCCATCAGACTATCAGCGGATTTCTCAAAAGAGACCTTACAGGCAAGAAGAGGCTGGAAAGAGGTATTCCAAGTCATGAAAGTCAAGGACCTACATCCAAGATTGCTCTAGCCAGCAAAGCTGTCATTTAGAATGGAAGGGAAGATAAAGTGCTTCTCAGATAAGGTCAAGTTAAAGGAGTTCATCATCACCAAGCCCTTATTATATGAAATATTAAAGGGACTTATCTAAGAAAAAGAAGATAAAAAATATGAACAGTAAAAAGACAGCAAACTCACAGGTATTAAAAACCACACCTAAAACAAAAACAAAAGCCAACTAAGCAAACCACTACAAACAGGAGCAGAAACACAGAAATGGAGATCACATGGAGGGTTAGCAATAGGGGAGTGGGAGGAGGAGAGAGGGGGACAAGGTACATAGAACAAGTAGCATAGATGGTGGGTAGAAAATAGACAGGGGGAGGGCAAGAATAGTGTGGGAAATGTGGAAGCTAAAGAACTTATGACACATGGACATGAACTAAAGGGGGGAATGTGGGTGGGAGGGGGTGTGCAGGGTAGAGGGTAATGAAGGGGGGAAAATGGGACAACTGTAATAGCATAATCAATAAAATATAATTTAAAAAAATAGCTGGATTCACCATTTTAAGCTTCATACTAGTTGTATAAAGTTTACTTTTCTGAGAGTATTTTTATGGAATCTGTTTATGACACTATCATTTCTGTAATTTAATATGCTTGTCAGAATATAATTTCTTCTGTATTTTTAATACATTTCTCCCATTGTTTATCATCATGGGGAAACAAATCCAAAGGACATTTTACCCAAAATTGTCTGGTTTCTGGAACTCTATACATTTTATGGTGCTTGAAACATTTCAATGTCTGTACTGGTCATTTCGCTTCCCTCAAAAATAAATTTATATTGATTCATGATGTGCCACACTTCTTTTCCATTACTCCGGCTAGAAGCATTTTTCAGATTATTTCTCTAAAGTTTACTCTTTACAGAAGATTTCAAGATAGCATAAGACAGAGTTTTGTGACTTCATCAAAAAAGTAGCAGCTTTCAGCCAAAGATGTAATTTTAATTTTTATTACAGTACACATTCTGAATATTATATTTGCACATTTGTATTAAATTTCCCCATGTATTTTATTAAAAATATGTTATACATGAGTGTCAGCAACTTACAATTTTTAAATTGTAAAAAAAAAATTGAAAAAAGATCTTCAAAAGATATTGCACCTTATGCAATTCTTAATTGTAGACATATGCCAATTGAGTGAATTAACCTTAAACCTGGAGACCAGGTGACAGGAATAAGAAAGAAACTGCTTTTCCCAGGAAACTAAACAACCTGCCTTTAGGTCAGCCTTTTGGATTACAGTCCAGTAAACCAAAATAAGAAATGAGATGCAACGATCAGGAAGAAGAAAAGGATGGTGGAAAGGAATTCAGTGACTCCGGAGTACGCAGAGGATGAAGGCACGTGTTGTCCCCTTATATCATGCAGAGGAAAACCAATAATGGTAGATAGCAAAAAACCATAGCTTTAAAATTATTTTGTTGAGGGTATTTTTTTTCCCAAACTGAGTCAGACTTCACAGATGAGATGAGTGGATCAGGACTATCACATTGAATTCTCTCAATATTACTTCCTATCATCCTGTCTAAAAAATCATTTAAAAACATGTATTAATCTGAATTTTATCTCATTGTTTCATACACACACAGACATACATACATTTATCGATTAGTATATTCTAATAAGACTACACACTCCTGGAGTGAAGAAACTGTTTTATATAACTTATTCCAGTTCCCAGCTCAGAACAAAGTGGATAGCTGATAGTCTAGATATATTTGTTAAATTGAATTATGATTAATAAAATTGATGAAATTGATCAAAAGTGCCTTTCAGGAGATCTGATTTCAGAAAAGCAAAAGACAACACACTGTAGCAGCTTGGATATAATCTGGATTATGCAGATGATTCCTTGGATATGGATTCTCACTATGAGAGTCTCAGGGCTTTTCAGGTTTTACTGTTTATCCATGGGAGGGAACATGCAGAAATACTGAGTAACAGAGACACTTTTACTTGAAAATTTAGAGACAACTCAGTTTGGATGGTATGCCTTTCTCAAAAATCAACATTCACTGTGTGGTTCACGCAATTAGCGCACATAAAATGACTGGCACATGGAACAAAGTGCTGCTATATCCAGACGAGAATTTGAACTGCATTCCGCAAGGAGCGCGCTGGCAACCATCCGTATCAGCTCTGGCTCAACCTAAGAGCCTCTCCCTTCAAAACATCCTCCCAGCCCTCCACGCAGAAGGCTGACCAGGGAACCCAGCGAGAGCAGGCAGCGTTCTCAGGAACAGAGGGAGAGCTTTAGACTTTGAATCGCAGAGAAGTTGCCACCGTGGCGGTAAGTGCGCAGGCCAGGAGATGGCAGAACGGAAGCACAAGAGAGTTGCATTCCTTCCACGGGTTACTGAGCAGCATTTGCCATCTGAATTTGGAGCTATTGTAGCACAACAGGCTGATCATTTTTTTTTTTTTTTCGCAATTAGTGATAAGGACCCTGATTATAAAGAAGGGAGCAGTCCCATGGAAGACAGCACAGGACAAGAATGATTTAAGACACACTGAAAACATTCCTAGACTCACATCACCTAAGTGAAGACACAAATCTGAGCCCAACCAGAAAAGAGACAAAAATATGATTGCAACAATATTCGTGCACATCGTATCTACATATCCTAAAATAGAGGTACTGTAGTATAGTAGAACTAGCAGACAGCTCCTGGCTCTGGCATTTTTTAATTATTTGATCCTGGGAACAGGAAACTAACCATTCTGAGACTCAGTAGCACTTACTTTACACATTGCGAAAATGACGTGATTACTTGAAAGCCCCTGCTCTGGCACCAGACAGGTTGTAAGTGGATAGCGCATAGCACCAATCTTTACTGTGTCCTTTCTCTTGCTGCTCTAGTTATTCTTCTTTTAAGAAAAATGAACAGGACACTTCCTGGTTCTGATGCTGCAGTGTCACTTCAATTACTTTCAAATAATGCTGTTTTCTTCATATACCAGAATTAAAGAAACTCCTTCAGTCAAGGACATGAAGCACAACGAGTGAGCAATGATGATGCCAGAAAGGTGGCCTAAGAAGCCAGAGTTGATTTGGGAGTACTATAGAAAAAACCACAGGGTTTTTCACTATTTCTTTACTCTGTATCTTCATAATTTTGAGTTCAGAAGGCAAGAGATCATTGCTTGGAGGGGTAGCAAGGATGTCATTCTTTACTATAATTTTTAGGCTCAAGGACACTGGGCATATGAGTCTTAACAAAAAGTTCCTTATAGAGGGTTCAAGATAAAGTACTGTACATGGTCAGCACCTACTGTTTTGTCTTCAGAGAAGGAAGAAAGTGACATGGGTTAAGCAATTTCACCTAGGCATGTGTTAATTATTGAATGAAACCATACATATGTTCCTTTTCAGATGATACTAAATAAAGCTAAATTCCACACTCTGTGGCAAACATTATAATATGAATGAAAGCAAGATGTTTAAGATGATGAGGATTTGACACTTCCACTTCGGGTCTCTCATTTGATAAAGAAGTTGCTGAATTACTGTCCTTACTTTCCTTGCTGCTACTGAAGTGCTACTTTAGAAGACCTACTTACCAAGAACTTTTGATCATCTGTATCACTAAGTTTGAGTTATTCACACCGGAGGAAGAGAGACTGAGGATTTGGAGCCGTGCCACACCCTTCTCCCACCCACACTCAGCTGTCAGCTGCTTCTACCTCTCAGCCTCTCCTTCCGGAAGGGAGCAAAGCTGCCTCAGCGAACCATCGGGGTTCAGCACAGCACAACCCTAAACTCCGGGAAGAGGCTTTTGCCTTCTTGAGGGATTTGGCCTAATGTGTCTCTTGAGAACAAAATAAAGCAAAATGAGAAGAAACATCCTAGTGATGAGTATATGAAAAATGAGTATAACATCCTAGGATCAATTCTAGACCACAGCTATCCTAAGATAAGCTGTTTGCCGCTGTGAGTGTGTGTGTGTGTATGTGTGTATATGTGTGTGTGTGGCTCGTTGGTGATTTAATTGCTCTAATTTAAGTGCTGTTCATTCAGTTTTATTAGCACTGTGTATTCTACCCTGAATTCAAATTTATTTACACATGCAAACTCATGTGCTCAGATTTAATTTGTGATATATTTTAATATGCATTACCCAAGTAAGCACTGTGTTATAATGCCAGTGGAGTGACCACTTCCTGCCCAGTTACTCATACCTGCAGGTGTCCAAGCCAGGGCCACCCTTTATAGTCCTCAGAATAGAGGTGGCTACATGATTATTTTTTTAAAAATAAAGTATATATTTTTTACTACAGCAAGAATGATTTATTAAAGGAAACAATATCTGGTTTCAGATTTTTCTCAAATCAAGCACAGATATCCCTAAGACACTCTTAAAAACTGGCTTACACAAGAAAAAACTGATTGGCTTATTTCCACACTTTTCACAGGGTTCTTGCAGAAGCTTGAACTAAGAAGCTTTTCCCTGAAAATTATTCACTTGAGAAAGTTTGAACAATTGGATAGAAATGATTGACGGAATGTTTTTTTTCAGAATAAGTGACCCCCATGTGTAGTTCAGTGCCATTCACATGGGAAAACCTTAATAAATGTGTGTTGATGGATGTGCATGTTTTAAGTACATATCGATTAACATCATTGATTCACATTCTTTGTACCATCATGCTTCGATTACACATGAAGTGCCAGTGTTTTACAATTGTGGTTTCTCATTCAGTCAGTCAGCCAGTCAGCAAACATTTATTAAGTCCCTGCTATTTGTTTACTCATTCATTCCTTCAACATATGCTTATTCAATGCCAAGAATATGCTCGCTAATGGCCTGAGCTTGGGAAATTCAACAGTGAGTTCAACTGACAGTTTCCAGTTCCTCCAGAACTTGCAGACCAGTGAGGAGAGAGAGGATAAACAAGGAAGCAAATATATATGTATAATATATAAGCAAATATATAATATATATTAATATTAGGGTATATATTATGGTATTCAGGTTAGTGCTGAGTGCTTAACACAGGGAAATGGGGTAAGGGTTTCACTTGAAGGAAAGAGAAGAAAGACCTATTGTCTACACCAAAAATGTGAAAAGTCTCCCTGAGAGACTGGTTTTTGAAATCATTGTAGTTAAGCACTTCGAACACCCAAGGAAAGAAATTTCCAGGCAAACAGAAGAGTCAGAGCCTAGGTATGGGAATGGAATGAGTTTAGTTACTTGGAGGAACAATGACCAATATGGCTGAGGAATGATAAGTATTTGGTTTTATGCTCATGGCAATGAGAAGACATCTGAGCATCTTTTAAAAATCAGTTTTAAGAAAAAATAATTTGCTCAAAAATATTCACCCATTTTAATTGTGTAGTTCAATGAGTTTTCCCAAGTGTACATAATCATGTAATCATCACCCTATCACCATAATTATGATATAGACCATTCCCTTCATTCCAAAAAGTGACATTACATGACATCCCATTCCATTTTGCAGTCAATCCTGTTTGCCACCACAAAACACTGGGGATCGCCCTAACTTTGCCACTTAAGTGGAATTACATAGTACACAGTGTGCAGTGTTTTGTTTCTGGCTTCTTTGACTTAGCAAAATGCTTTTGAGATTCATTCGTAATGTTGTGTGTTCATTTGAAATTCCATTTGATGATATCTAACAAGCAATGTTGACTCAGCAATTAAATATACAAATCTGGGGCTCCGGGGAAAGATCTAGAGACAAAATCCTGGAGTCTTGATATCTATACGGCATTTAAAACCACGGGATTCGATGGTAAGGGAGCCAGCAGGTAGAGAAGAAACATCCAGTGAAGTGGAAAGAAAATAAGTGATATCACAGAAGCCCAAGGGGAAGGCATTTCGGAATGGTCACATGTATCAAATACCTAGTTAGGGTGAGGGCTTAACTGCATCTTATCAGGTAGGATTTGTCAAGCTGGAAATCGTTGATTACCTTGATGAGGGCTGTTTTAGTGGCTCTGCGCCAGACATTGAAAAATGCTTGGTATGCTACAGTGAACAAAGCAGAAGTGATAATATCCGCCTTCCTGGAACTTTCCATCTGACATGTGTGCCTTCCATTAGGTTCTCCGTGACTGTATATGGACACTGGGAATTTCATATGTAACTTAATTTTAGAACTTGAAACTGAAATTCTTTTCTCGTTCTTCTTTGTCCCCTCCACAAAACTTTGATACAATTACATTAAAGAAGAATGAAACATTATACTTTTAGTGCTAACCATGAGGAGAGGACACCATTTCCTCTTCTTATGCTTAAAGGAAGAGATTTATTCTTTTATAAATTAATAATTCAGAATGTTTGAAGACACAAGCAATTAGCTGCAGTAATTTCCATTTTAACTTTTTTATGAGTTTCCTAAGTCCTTTTCTGCTGGTTCTATAATGAAAATGCTATCTGTCAAAGGTGAATAGCTTTTTTCTATTTGCTTAGTAATGAGCTTTCTTTAATTATCAATTGGCCAATTTCATAGATTTCACATAAAACATAGCTACTGGTGTTGAAAGACTAGCAAACTCATGTGATACTAAGTTTCATTCTTTAACTCAGTGCCAAAATTCTTTTTCAGCTAAAAATGTGTTGGGTAGATATTTTTTGTTGTTTCCATATTTTGCTGTTGCTTCTCATTTTATTATTTTGCTTTTTATTTCAACTGGACTCAAACCAATATTAACCAAGCCTCAAATATGAACTCCATGAAGTGTTGCACATTTGACTTATTTAATCCAAACCTCAGTGGTATATTCCATGCCCCACATACACAGTATTAGAGGAAGACAAATGGCAAGTGGCCGTAAGGCACCTCATAAGTAAAAACCATGCATCACAAATTATTCCTTCCTCCAAAAGCATACAAAATTCTATTCTCAGGCCTCCCCCACCATGGCAAAGAGGCCTAAAACAGAGATGTATATACTATATTTTAAATCTGACAATCTCTAAAAACATAAATCCTTTGTTATCATTAATAAATGTTTAGCTAGGTACACTGGAAACTCCATTAACCATCTGTGGTTTAATTGTTTGATTGTTCAGGAGGCAAAATTCCACTGTGAGTGGTATCTTTAAATAATTCAGGGGTTGCCTCTAAACACCTGGTTGATTAAACTGGTGAGGTCTAGTTGTAAATATTTACAGATTTATTGTTACCAAACTAAGTCTTATGGTTCTCTACAGCAGCACAAAGGAAAAGGAAAAGAAGAAGCCCTGGCTGGTGTAGCTCAGTGGATTGAGTGTGGACCTGCGAATCAAAGAGTTGCTGGTTCGATCCCCAGTCTAGGACGCAAGCCTGGGTTGTGGTCCAGGTCCCCAGTCCCTACTGGGGAGCATGAGAGACAACCACACATTGATGTTTCTCTTCCTCTCTTTCTCCCTCCCTTCCCCACTCTCTAAAAATAAATAAATAAAATCTTTAAAAAAAGAAAAGAAAAAAGAGAGAAGTTATGGAAATATGTATAGACAGTGTATAGACTGAAATAAGCACATTTGTGGAAGAGGAGAGACCTCTGTTTTTCACAGCCCTGAGGAAAGCTGTGACCTGAGTCAAGTTTGGTTTCTCAGACTCCTCTTCTTACCATACCTCCTACTCTAGAGATCAGATTCTTATTTCTGCAAACTCCCAACACACGTCTACCACCGAGACGACATCGATCAGAATAGATGATGGTCGCAGTGATAATAATCAACACCAAAATCTCAGCAGTTTAACACACATAAATGTCTGCTGTGCATCTGGGCAAAATCCAGGACAGCAAGTGCTCTCACTTGGTGACAGACCAGTGAGAGCCCAGTGATTTGACCATTTCCATCTTACAGCATCTCCCTCTTCACACAATTCCATGCACAGGGTGGTAGGAAAAGAGAGCATTGGGGGGTCCGGCTCCAGCCTTTATGGTGACATAGAGTGACAGCCATCTTACCACCCGAAGGCCAGAACTTATCATAAAAGCCTGTCTTACTACCAGGGACACAGCAAAGTGTAATTCTCCCCTAGGACCCAGAAAAGGAGTATCAAAAACGGGTGAGCACTAGAAGTTTCTGTAAACTGGCTCTACCTTAACAATATCCAAGCCCTCAGTTTTTCTACTCTGCAAAATTTTCCCAGAATCCAAATTACAAAGTGGACAAAAACCTTACTGTCTTCACACTTCTCCCCCTCATGACACAGCAGAACAATGCAAGCTAAGGGGAGAGGTTTTGTCCTGGGTGTCTTTGATCATTTCTATGATTTTTTTCCCCACCATTTCATGATTCTTCTATTCTGGGCTGAACTGTTCTCTTCAACTTCAACTTTGGGCTCATGTATCCAATGCCTGCTAGAATCTCCACTTGTGTGTCTAATAGATATGTCATGCCAACATGTCTCAAACTGAACTCCTAATCTTTATGCAAAATTTAGTTCCACCCAGTCTCAGTAAATGCAACTCCATTTTTCTAATTCCTCAGACCAAATTCTTGGAGTCATCCTTGACTCTTCCCTGTCTATCATACCCTACATCCAATCCTTAAGGAAATTCTTTTGCCGCCAACTTCAAAATATCTCCATGGCTTATCCAAACTGAGTCATGCCTTTGGTTATTTAGTGCCTCTTCTACAACACAAAATTTATGGTAAATGTTAACACATGTGCAAATATTTTTACACTCTGTGCCTACGCCTTTAGGTCCATTTACATCCTTATTACCCAGACCTATCTGTCCCCAGTCTACAAATCTTGCTCCGGCTAGAACCTGATGAATCAGCTAAGCAATTTTGCCACTGCCTATCAGTCCAAATGTGTCCTTACCTCGGGTAGTTCCTCTCTCCACACAAAGTGGACTGCCAAGTACAGTGCCCAGAACAGGTCCCCTGAGAGAATTTTCCCTCCGCACTGTCTCTGAGGGCCACCCCAGAATGGGGTGGTAGTGCCAATAGTTCAATGTTGACATTTACAAACGTGCCAACCCAACCCATCTATGAGTAAAGGTTGGGTTTTTACCACCTTTGTCAGCTGGTCATAAGGAATCGCCCACCAGACCTAAGTGTGACCAGAGATAAAAGTGCTGGTGCAACTCTGGTAGGTGACATTGGAATTTGGGCTCCTGTTCACGCAGTTCACTTGGACCACTTTTACCTGCTCAAGCCCAATCCCAGGTATACTACTTCCAGACTTCCCAAGTCGGATTATGGATGGGCCCAGGCTGCTGGGTCTGACAGGACCTAGCTCAGTTCTGGCCGTCACTTCCGGGCCTCTCCCTGGGTGGCAGTGTGACAGGGCCTGGAGTATATAGTACTCCACCAGGTTTAATTGATGGTTTAATACACGCATGTAGGAAATTCACACAGGTATGTAAATTCTAAAGACAGTGAGGCAACATTGGGTATATAAGACATTCGGACAAAGGGGAAAGTAGCGGAACCGGATGTTAGATTTCAGAAGTGAAAACAGGTAATTTACAGGTAGTTGAGGAAGAGCAAACATGCATGACAGGTAAATGCTTGCTAGGCAAACTCAGAAACAATGGGACACAGCAGGTATCTAGCTAGCAAGTCCCTTTATGAAACCCCCTTATTTGCCATCCTTAGTTCCAATTAGGCTGAGGTGACATCCTAAACTCTCGTTTCCGAAAGAGGTTTCTCTGTCTGAAATCTTGAGCAGGAAAGGAGAGAGAGTCAAAGCCTCCCTCTGAGTCTTATTTCTTAATAAACAGCTTACATCAATACCTCAAAAGTGCTGCTTTAGGGTGGCAGAATTTTGGTCTCCTTCATTCTTGCCTTTGAAACTTTAAATAATATAGTCTCACATTTTAAAAGCTAAGTTGGTAGATTGCTTAATATTTCATTGATCTAATCATTGAGTCCTGAACATAAGTCAGTTCCCTTAAGTTGTTGAGCCTCATTTCAGGAGACGGTGATGCAAATGGGCTTCCAAAGGGAGGCCTATATTGTGTAAGCAATGAAGTATTTTATAAGAGGTGTGTCTATGAAAACAAAAAGAAAGAGCAAAGGTTAATGATCAGAACAAACTACAAATAAACCAGATTCCGAGTCTGTGAGGCCGTCAGCTGAGAAGATTTTTGGAAGTAAGTCTCAGCATATTTCGCTGGAATGAAGACATACGCTGACAATCTGACAGATTTTTCTAGTCTGCAATTTGAATGTCTCTGATGATGTCATCAGGTGCTCACATGGCTTACACAGCATCAGTCACTGAGATTGTTTAAGCATTAGCTGTTGTGGTGATTTCTCAAGTTTGTGTCATGTCCTTTAGCTGCAGTTTACAATTGCAAGGCTCAGAAAAAAAGTTTTGTTCTCAGTAATTCTAAGTCAAAAGATGAAAGAAAAAGAAAACATTAGCTCAGAGGATTATAGCTAAATATTTAAGACAACTAGAAAAAAATCAGGATCCAGTCCAGTTTGTAGGTGAAAAGCAAAATTTTAAAGACAATTAACTGAACTAGAATCGATATCCATAACTGTGTATTATACATTCTATTGAAACACAAGTTTTCTCTCTAAAATTACTTCCACTTTTCCAAAGATAGCCAAATTAAGACTATTTGTTTGCTGCACAAATCTACTTTCAGTAAATTTGGCCAGATTATTTGCACAAACACAATAGGAATAGTAACTGATCCTGCAGGCTCACTTAAATCTGCTCTGTGTGACTCTCATGAGGAATCTCCAGGTTGAAGCTTAATTAGCCTTGCAAGTCTAAGAAGCCAAGCCACATAGTTCCCAGCAGCCTTTGATCGCAATACCTATATTTTTGGGTGAATTCCTCAGGTTCAAGGTCCCCCAAAATGTCTGGAGTTGTTTCTCTGCCATCTTCCAGAAAAACAACCTTCATTCCTTATCTGGAAAGACTGCTGTGAATTGTGTAAACTCACACCAGGCTGTTCCTCTAAGGGCTTTCACTGGCTTCTAAAGTCAATCTTAATTCCTTAAAGTTTTCTGGTGACATCCAAATCTATGTATGTCTCCTTCAAAAATTATATTCCAGTCAAAGTCTTGGTTAAAACTAATTATCAATTGTGACTGTTATAAAAGGAACAGATTCTTATTGAATTTACGCAAACAGAACCATATTACTATGAAAATAGTAATATCCATATAGTTTCCAATTTCTGGAAGGATCAGCTAGAGAGAAAAATATAAATGCTTAATACTGCTTTTAAAAGTATAATTTATCAAATTGCTGTAAGTAAAACAAGTTTCTTTGTGTCTTCAAAACAAAGATTTAGAAGTCAACAGTATTCCAAAGTCATAAAAATTATGATCATCTTCAGCCCTGGCTGGTGTGGCTCAGTGGATTGAGCACTGGCCTATGAACCAAAGGGTCACTGGTTCTATTCCCAGTCAGGGCACATGCCTGGGTTGTGGCCCAGGTCCCCAGTAGAGGGTGTGTGAGAGGCAACCACACACTGATGTTTCTCTCCCTCTCTTTCTCTCTCTCTTCCCCTCTTCTAAAAATAAATAAATTAAATCTTTAAAAAAATAAAATCTTTTTTAAAATTATAATTATCTTCAGTTTATTCAGTTCCATATAAATAATCCTTATTTATCCTGACCATTTCCTAGTATTTCCATGAATCTAATTTTTCCTTAGAGCTCTATAAATCTTCTTCCAGTTGAAAGGTATGATCTCAATGTTTATTCTTAGAAACCTTTTAGATAGAATAAGTCAAGTTCTTTCCATGAATCTTTATCAAGTTGAAACATATTTGCAAAACCATCAAATACAACAATGACTCTCTATAAATGATTTTTTAAATTACATGGTTGGAGATCTGATTACAATGCAATTGACAAAAGAAAATATTTTATCAGAACTTTGTAGACCATTGGGGATTTTTATAAAATCTCTAGAACATATATGTTAGTAATAATACATGTATACACATAGAGCAAAATTATTATCTCCTTATTTGACAGTTTTCTATGTAATTTTTGCCTATAAATTAAGTCAAATCAGCTTTAAATTTTTATTTTATAAGAAAAGAGAGAACCAATCTTTCAGGTATTTCAGGGACCCATTGGAACGACCCAAAGCCATTTCTAGGTTCTAAGAAAAGTCTTTTTCTAAAATTTGAACCCTGGGAAGTCTGTCACACATACTTGACCAAAAATTATACATCATTATGAAGCAATATTAAATTGTTCATTTACCTGAAGCGACAATAAAATGTATCAAACATAAAAACAGGCCAGCAAAACTTCAGTTCTTAGGATTAAAAAGATTGTTTTCTTAAGTACCTAAGTAGGACAATATGACACATATCTATTTAACATTTTTTATACAGAACTATTTTAATAAAACATAGATAAGTGCAGGCTGACCGCTCGGTGGGCACTGGTTAGGGGTGGAGGGGTGGAGCAAACACGGGAAAGGACTCACGGACGTGGGCAACAGTGTGGGGATTGCAGAGGGGCGATGGGTGCGTGGAGGTGGAAGACGGCAAAGCAGGAATAAATGGAAATGGGAAAAAATCCAAAAAAATGAACTATTAAAAAAAGAAAGAAGAAAAGATTTCACTTCACAAACTCTTTGCAACTTTTTTCTCCCTTTAGTTTGCCTCTTACTCAGAAAAAAACCAACTCCAGGACAAAACTACTGTCATTTTCTCCAAAATGTATCCTCACACCTTATACCTTCTATTGTCAAAAATATACATTTATTTCTGTTTAGAATTCTTAACTCTTAGAAAACTTAATTTCTAGTGACAACTGAAGGTAATCCATTTGTATTCTTCAAATTGTCAAATTTATAAATACATTTAATAACCTTTGGAAACAAGGCTTTCATTGGCAACTATATCTAAAATTTTTAGAAACATATGTTTAATAAATAGAAGACATGGCTGATCCAAATTCACTGTTTGGCCTCACTGTAATATGAGGCCAAAAGTACGTAAACTTCATTTAACAATTAATGTTTCTGAACTTTATCTTATATTGCAATATCAGTTTTTATCATTTAACACTAAAATTCTGAAGTTTCAAGTTACCAACATAATTTGGGAAACTATGTTTAAGCATATATATAACATACAACAATTATCACTAAAATTTTATCTAAAAGTTCTTAGTACATTTATTAGTTCCTAACAATTCTATGTGATTTCACTATTGATTATTATTCAAGCCATTTTCTTCACAAAGTTTAAAACAGAAGCAACATGAACTTATTTTTGTAAACATGGTTAAAATGAAAATACCAATTTAATGTTAACAACTCTTAACACGTCTATTGAATCAAACCAAACTTTAACTTTAATATCAAATATTTTGTTCAGATCTTATGATCCTGAAAGTATTTGAATTAGGTCTATTACATTCCTCAATTTACATAAGCATTTAATTCCTTTAAGTCAGTTAAATATTATAAACTAGTAATCCCACCCCAAGGTAGAAAACACCATACCATGTATAACAGACAAACACAGACATCACAGATTACACAAATAAATAGAATTATTAATGATTGAAGAGGAGATAAGGGTTTTTTATTTGCCCTTTGTAATGTTTATAGAGTCTGGAGAAGGGGGGGTGATGGCCAACCATGGGCAACTTCAGCTGCCTGTGTTTCCGTGAGTGCCAGCCTCTCAGTCACCCCAGCCTCTCTGACTTCAGGGGCGTTGCTTACATTTCTGATTAGCAAACAGGAAGCGTTGTTGAGACTTTTAAAGATTCCTATCATACTTTGAAAAATCAGCTTCTTTATTTTGCTAAGTTTCTGATCAGCTATTAAATTCTTTAAAACCTGTTCAAATATACCAGTTCTCATAATCTCATATCTCAGTAACCTTTTAAGAATTTCCACCTTGTAGGGAAATCACTAACTTTCCCTTCTGCTTTTTAAAATTCTCTTGTTAATTAATCTAATGTTCAAATTAGCATCTGTAAGACCCAGAAGGCTAAACGGCAAATTCAAAAATCTTAAGACGAGTTATATTTCTGTGTGTTTCCCAAGCACAGGGTAATTGCATTTCCAATGTCCTAAGCTTTATGGTATCTGCAAACATCTGAAGATAAATAGGAAGGAGTCTGAATGGACTTTGATTTTTGTTCTAATTTCTGTCCTTCCATTTTACTAAGGATGCTTTAATGGCTAATTATTATACCAAATATGAGAGCTCTCTAACTTTTTTCAATTTAAAAGTTTTTCCAATCCGAAACATCCACTGTCTGGTCAGTGACAGTAGGGTTTTAACAGTGACCCCAACAATAAACCTTTTTACATCTTAGCCAAGGAAGCAGAAAAAAAGCTTCCACAACAAAAATGCAAAGGCTGCGGCCCTCATAGATCTGAAGTTCACTCCCAAAGAAAATTAGAGAAAGCACAGACCTTTGGAACACAGGCGATGTGGATGGGGGGCGGGGGGGGGGGGCAGTGCATACAGTGTCTCCAGTCACCCAGAAAATGTGAAACACCAGGCAGGCACTACTGGCATGGGGTTTTTCCTGCACTAACAAATAACAAATGTTTAAACAACAAAGGTCCCTTATGAACTGGGGCAACTCCCCAGAGAGCTGACACAGACAGAAAAGAGACACTTGGGACCCTGGTCTATCTAACTGACTACCAGGTGCACTCCAGAAAGCGCACCTTCCAGATGGTGGAAACCAGAGAATATATTTTTCACTGGTCACCAGCTAAGCTCTTAGGACATAGAACAAGATGAAAGGAAAAACTTCATCCAGTTTCCATTAAAGACTCAGACCAATGTTTGTCCAGATATTCCTTCTGCCAATCTAAATTTAGAAGAGAGAAAAGATTCTCCCCACTTCCAACTTTAATCAAATCCCACCGATAAGAAGAGATCAGAGAGTCTGACAAGGTAAAATGCTTCCCCTCTCTGTGGCTGGGGTCCAACTTCCACAATCTCTCTGTGGCATTGGCATCCCAGCCCGTGAATTCCCCTATAAAGGTTCAGCAAATCGTGGGGGTAAAGAAATGCTGATGCTTTTCCTCCCACCTTCTAAGTTCCTCTGGCTAAACTATTCATCAAATTAACAGAGAGAGATTAACAAGAGAAAATCAATGTTTTAACACACGTGCATGGGGAATTCACATAGGCATGAAAATTCCAAAGACAGTGAGGTGATACTGGGTATAAGACATTTTGGACAGAGGAGAAAGGGGGGAATGGGGTATTAGATTCAGAAGTGAGAACGGGTGACTTACAGGTGGTTGAGGAAAAGCAGAACAGAGATGGCAGGAAAATTCTTCCTAGGCAACTCAGAAACAGTGGGACACAGAGGGTATTTAGCTAGCAAGTCCCTGCCTTAAAATCCTCTTATTTACCATACTTAATTCAAATTAGGCTAAGGTGAACATCCTAAGATCTCCTTCCTAAAGCAGGTTTCTCTGCATCTCTTGGGCAGCAAAGGAGGGGAGGGATCAAAGGCTCCCTCTGAGTCCAGTTTCTTAATAAAGAGCTTAAATCAATACCTAAACAGGGCAGTTTCGGGCAGAATTTTAGTTCCCCTCAATACAGACTCCACCGGAGCATTCTTCCTCCCACTGACAGCCCTGGTGCTATGGGGTTTACCAGATCATCTGATCCAAACAACAGCACTGCTTGCACCTCAAACGTGCTGTGGAGTTCTTTTTTGCTCTGGGACCTCACTCAAAATTAGCAGTAAACTGTTTGGAGCAATGTTTCCAAGTGCTGCTTCCAAATCCTAAGGAGGCTCATGAGTTTTACTCTTTCTTCCTTCTTTCATGCGTTGGGCTCACGTGTTTTACCAAGGCTGCCGGAGTACTTGTCACTTACAGCACCTCACATGCCATTTATATGATGTCATCAATAGAAAAAGAACAATGTGATGTTCTGTGGAATGTGCAAATGGTCCAGGTCCCTTTGATCCATGTTGTAACAGAGAAAAGAATTCACTAGCCCCAGGGCAAAATTCTGATAGTATAATGTCATTGTGAATGGGAAATGTCTCCGGTATTTCTTCTTGATGAGTATGGAAAACACATTTGGTTGATCAACAACCACATAACACATACCCAAGGCTACGTTAATCTCCTCTAAAAAAAGATACCACATCTAACATAACAATTGCAATTGTGCTTACTACTTGGTGAAGTCTGTAGGAGACTACTCTCACCTACCATGATCCATTCGGTTTTCACAGAGGCCAGACTATTGATTGAAATAGGGAAATTAGGGGCCCACAACCCCTACGCCTACTGTCAAGTGCTAAATATGTCCACTCCAATGGCATATTTTGGACCTGGGGAGTCACCAGTAGATGGGCTCATCAATCCAGGGGACCCAAGGAAGAATGACTCAGACTAGAATCCCGCATATTACCCCACCTATCCTAAAAACAGAGTCATCATGAAATTTTGGGTTCCCAAAAATCAGCAGCAGTTTGTTCTCTGCATCTAACAACTCTTGAAAGATCTGAGTATGTCTTCACCCCAGTACCTTGTTACCAAAATAAATTACCGTATATCCCTTTTAGGAAAGATTAAGGAAATGACTAGAGTATTCAATTTCTGTGTTTATGCAGAGTCCTTCATTGTAGGAATTCAACCTCTATTGGTGTTCATGAACTCTGGATCTGAGACTTGGCTTAAATCTAGAAACAGAACAAGGAATCGTGACTTCTATACTGAAGTGGCCAGCCCTAGTCTTCTGCTCATCCTTTCTTGATCTCTTCTGTTTAATAAGCAGTATTCTTTTTGCTTACCCTTGCTCTATAATTACCAAATTCTATTATCTTGTTCTGTAAATACCAAGTGCTTTTAGCCTTCTTGATAGATCTCTGCAGGCCAAGTTTCCTGGCCACCATTCTAATTTTGCTGTCCAACATGATGATTAAGCTCACCTTACCCCTCACCGCTAAGTGCTGCCCCCTGGCCACTGCCATTCTGGGACTTTGTCATTCCCATTGCTGATAGATAGTCCTAGTCTGGGCAGTCAACCAGTGCAGTCACAGAGGGCTCTGAACTCAGTAGGATACCCATACTTGGGGTTTAACGCTCTGTTGTCACCACCTTGAATTTGGGTTTTATAAGTGAAGTGCAGTGGGCCAATGGAGCCAAGGATGTGGAACCTTGGCTCATATGGGGTTCCAACTCCCAGTGCCTCCTCCTCTGTGAGACAGGTTCTTGAACATACATTTCTCTGCCTCTGCTTAGTGACCACTGCCACCTTCCACCCCCCAGTAGGGGCCCGAGTAGGGCAGTTAGGGTCAAGCATGTGCACTGCACAACAGTAAGGGTCTATTCCCACCTCGCAGGTAGCTTGTGCTCAAGGAGTCACACTAAAGAGCAAATAAAAACAAAACAAAAGAAAAAATGACAGGTCAAGAAAGAGACCATTAAAAAAAGGGAAAATATTTTCTATTTTTTCACCTTTAATGAGGCATAATTGACATATAATACTGTGCACATTTAGGGTGTACAGTGTAATGATTTGATACTCTTACGGTGGCAAAATGATTACCACAATAAGTTTAGTCAACATATGCATCACCTTACATAATTACAATCTTTTGTTTTGATGGCGATGGTGATGAGAACATAAGATGTACTGGCTTAACAACTTCCAAGTACATAATACAGTATGTTAACCATAGCTGCCATGCTATGCATTAGGTGTCCAGAACTCATGGATCTCATAACTGGAAGTGTGAACCTGTTGATCACCATTTCTTCACTTCTCCCACCCCAAACGAAACCTCTGGAAACCATCAATTTACTCTCCATTTCTAGAACTTTAGCTTTTTTAGATTCCACATATAAGTGATATCATACAGTATTTTTCTTCTTGTGTCCGACTGATTTCAATTAGCCCTCAAGGTCCTACTACATTTTCACAAATGACAAGATTTCCTTAATTGTTATGCCCGAATAATATTTCATGAAATATAGATGTATAGTGTATCCATTCATCTGTTGATGGACACTTAGGTCATTTCCACGTCTTGGTTACTGTGAATATGCTGCAATGAACACAGGGATGCAGATGCTGTCTCTTCAGGGTGGTGATTTTATTTCCTCTAGACATATATCCAGAAGTGGAATATATATATATATATGCTGGGTCATATCACAGCTTAATTTTTACTCTTTTCAGAAACAGTTTCCCTCCATACTGTTTCTCATAGTGGCTGCAAGCCAACAGTGCACAAGGGTTTCCTTTTCTCCACATTCTTGCCAAACCTGATCTCTTATCTTATTGATAATAGGCATTCTAACAGATGAGAGCTGATATGTCATTGTGGTTCTGATTTGCATTTCTCTGATGATGAGAGATGGGGAGCACTCTTTCCCGTTGATGAAACCTGCTGCTGTTCTCAGGTATCTAAATAGATATCCATCTCAAATCTCAGAGTACATTCCTTCCTTATCAGACCCTGACTTTCCTTTAGAGTTAAAAGGTTAAATCCTGCAGAATGCAGTTGAATAGCTACTTAATCAGATTTTCTACAGAAAGTTCAGTTTGCATAACTATATGTACAACATTAAGTTCATTTTCCACTCCAACTTCACTGCCTCTGGGTTCCAGAGCTGTGTGGATAACACCTCTGCCCTTGCAATAACCCAAACTCAAAACTCAAGTGTCTGGTTTGCCTCGTCTCTTTCTCAATAATTCAAGTCTATCTCATAATTTTGCACTGATATGACTTTCATTCTTAATTTCTCACTTCTCATTTTAAAATGTCTTGTTATCTCCACTCCAGTCATCCCGTCTCTCTAAGCCCTATTCCCTGTTATTGATTATAACCTCCTAACTGGTCTCCCTGTCCCGACACAAACTTCACATCCATCCTACATGTGGCTATCAGATCAGCTTACCTGCAGCCACCTAGGTCACATGATGGAGCTTTTCAAAAGCTGTCAATCATAAAAAAAGTAAAGTACAACCTAGACAGCTATTCAATGCCCCCATGGCCTGACCCTAATCTAGCATCACATAAACTTCTCTTTTATTATTGACTTTTCTTCATGTGCCAGCCTCATCATGCTCTCCTTGTCCTTTCCTGATACTGTTGTCTCTCTACTTGCTGTTTTAGCTCCTGTGGGAAACCATTCTCACCTACCTTTCATGATATAGTCTGGTGAGTAGAGTTTTGTGGTTAAATGGTCAAACTCTAAAGTCAAATTGCTGGTCACTTGCTAGTGAGTTATTTAACCTCTCTATGCCTTAGTTTCCTTCCCTGGAAAAAATAGGGTGTGGGGGGTAAATCATTGCATCTACCTCACGGGGCTTTTGTGAGCATTAAATAAGTTAATATATGCTTACGGCCAAGTACCTGGTTTGTAATTAAAAGATGTTAGCTGTAAATATTTATCACCTCTTTCATGTGGAAATAACCTATACCTCCTCTCAAATACTATGGTGATTTTTCTGTTCTTTTCCAATGATTTTTATCACCTCCTACCATGGAATATTTATTTTATAGACATCTTATTTTCTCTACAGAATATAAGCTTCAGTTCATTATTGTACATCCCATCTCAATACATTCAACATATTTAGTATTAAGCTGAGTTAATGAACTGTTGTTTGTCAGATTGAATGTAATTGTGGTGAGAACTGTAGGCTTTTTGTTTTTCACTCTTTCTTAAAAGCTATCATCACTGTCATAACCTGGAGAAAATATAAGTAAAATAAAGGAGTGTCTGTATACCCCATCCCTGCCTACATCTTCTTTTGCATTGCTCTTTATTTCTCACCAAAAAATGAGTTGTTAGTACAAAATGGCAGTGACAATGAACAATTGAAATGTGGCTAACAACCTTTCTCTCTGGTCTCTCAACCCCCTAAATGCCACAGCAAAAAGCCAAACCTCAACCAAAGCCCAAAGAGAAGAGGCTTCTGTGGTTGCTTTCTTCTTGTTGTAAGTTCCGATCACAGGTTATATCTCAATGGTGGTTGAGATATAACCATCATGATACTCTTGTTCTGTCTCCTATTATAGACATTTGTATGCATGCGGGCCTTAATCATGCTCATCCCTTTGGTACTCAAGTGCAAGTTCCTGAGGTTAGGAACATTTATTTCTGTATCCCCTGCCATGCTTTGCACTATACTACTACAACTAGTATGGTCAATACCACAAATGTGAAATAGAGAAAAAGGAATTTTGATTTGTGCAGAGTCCGTGTCATCTGGTTTTCTGCAGAGGATGAACAATGTTGAAATTGACTGAGAGTGTAGGAAGGGTAGCACTGTCTGAGAAGATAGCCAAGTAATATAAAAACAGTCTTGTGTTCCATATGAAATAATCCAAAAGAGAAGTTATTAATCACCACAGCCTAGGGAAGGAGCACGGACTTAGAATCAAACTGATGAGTTCTGAAAGTGTGCTACCACTCAGTAGATGTTTAACTTTGAGCACAGTATTTAACCTTTTTGAATTTCAGAATCTCTCATTGTGAATAGGAAAAATATCTATCTTGCAGCCTTAACACAAAACTTAAATGCAGCAACATGGATAAGGCCCTTTGAATAGGGCTCAGCTTATAGAGCACATATTCTAAGTGCTTGATAATGATAGGTGGGTGAAATATATTTTGTTATGTGCCAGTATGTAAAAAAGTAAACAAAACAAGCCCACCTGCCTTGCAGGAATAGCCAAAAGAGATGAGATGACATTAGCAATTAATGGAACAAAAGAAGACCAGATGAATCAGTACGAGACACAATCAGCATGAGCCTCTGTGAATATAAAAGGAAGCCGAGAGTAGTGTTTTGGATGTGATGCAATGCTTTCCAGCCTCTTCTTCTACGTTGTGCAAAACATTTAAGATATAAAGTGAGAGTCGATTTTATCAAGCCAATTCACAGAATAAGTCATCCAGCAAATACACATTTTGCAGAGATGATTGTTTTTAGAATGTTCATAGCTTATATAGAGTCCTTCATCAAAGCAAGACGCACCACGACAAGGTCTTCATCTATTACGACAGAGATGGGGGATTGAAGTAGGAGTGCCATTTCAATTAGCACTATCAAAGCAGCTTTTTTAAAATTCCAAGTTTCTGCATGTTCCCTTTGCTTTCTGCCTTCCTTCCTTTTGTCCCTATCTGTCAATTCTTGAACTCCAGTTGTGAAAGCTGGGGACTACATCAAAGCAAATTGTTGCAGCCAGGAAATCACCAACATTAGATTTTCACAGTTTGAGTGGTCTAAACACCCAAATTACCACTGACACCGCTTCATATACCTTGCCCAATTCCCTTTCATGCCTCCCCTCATTCCCCACCAAACCATGACTGCTACAGCAAAGAGAGCCAGACCACAAAAACCACATCCTTGAAGACAGCACTTTTTCCATTCACCAATGTTCCAATAGCTTAATGGTGATACAGACCAAGTCCAAAAATCTTAGACCTGGAGAATTTGTTTTGAAAATGAAAGCCTATTAATAAATATAAAAATAACAGGATTAGAAACACCATTTTTAATGAAACTATATTGATTCTGTACTGTTCTCTTTATTGTTTTAGGTAATAAGCAAAAGTTTATTCTAGATTATTGACTTAAATATGCCCTTAATGCATTTTCTATTGGCATCCAATGAATTCTTAATCACTGTAAAAGATATGATTATTTCAAAACTTAAATACTCATTCATTAAATTCCACTAGGTGCCCAATATAATCTCTACTTCATGCAATAACTGCAAAATATAATCAAAGATCAATCCAGGTATTGCTGAGGACAGGGTTTTAATTATTCTTTATTTTATTCTATTTTTAGCTACTATTTATTGAGTGGTCACTCTGTACTAGGCATTTCACATGCATTATCTCACTAATGCTGGAGGCATCTTTAAGAGTTTGGTAACAAAAGAATTTGTCTCCATTTGACTACTGAGGAAACTGAGGCACCGAGAGCTTAGGTAGCTTGTCCAAGATCACACACTAGCAGCAAGAGTAAAGAGCATAGTGGGTCTGAAGAAAGGTAGCCTGACTCTAGACATTCAAGCTGATTGGCTCTCCTGTTGAGAAAATGTAGGATACCTTTCAACTATGATGCTTGGCAAACCGTCCAAATCTCTGCCATCCCTGTCTGCCACCATATAGCATTGCAGGGTGTGTGGCACGACGCAAAAATACAATGCCAGTGGGGCAGAAATGCTTAGCGGCAGGAATCCAACACTTTACCACAGAGAACACCAGAAAACTTGGATGTTTTTTTACAGATGCCTGCTACTGATTACTAGTACAATGAGGCACAAGCCTATGAGTAACATTGCCCAAACACTAATGGAAAAACACACAAAATGCATGCCAGTTCTAATGGTGGGTGAGTCATCACATTCTTGCACACAAACAATGGACATTTATTATTTGGTTTCTTTGTTCATTGATGATTATAGAAAGCCACTGGTTACATAGCTATACCTTGGGAAAGTAAATGTTTGTTCTCAGCTACAGTTATTTCTTCTTATTTTTTATCGCATCCCCTTCTAGCATCTGCTTCTCAAGAAAGGGCAGGCTTTAGAAATAATACAAATACTTAACAGGACTCCATTCCTCAGAGTAAAACTAAAATAAAGCCTGATGCTTCTGATCAGCTTTATTAGAGTATCTGGAAAAAAGGACTGCATTACCGGAAAAACACTTCAAATTGTTTGATTCAGGATTATTAATATTTGAAAGAAGAGAACCATGGTGTCCTTCTAAATATTTATGCCAGAATTTTGCAGAAAGATGTGAGACCCAAACTCTGCAGTCTTTACAATAATGCTGGCTGTGAGTTTAAACACAGTGCTTCTTTTGGAAAAGACCAGAAGTGGTCAACAAACTCCTGGATGTTAGCTCTAGCTAAACTTAAGACTCACAAGAATGCTCTGCATTCAGTCGTTTCATTACCTGACTTGTCATTCTCATCATTATTCTAGTCAATGAGGTCTAAGGATCTCCTGCTACTTTCAGAAGCAATATTCTGAAGCTGACATACCCTAGCAAGTAAGCTTGTCAAACTTTAGAAATGCCTCTGCAGGAGCAATAATGGGATTTTAAAATTAAACAAAAATTGCAATGCATAACTTGACTAGAAACAGTGCTTGCACGCTATATGGTGTTGTATTAACACGTATTCCACACAGCAAAGTTGCCAGACTTCCTTACTTGGTGGACAGATACACTGTCCCTCACTGAGCTTGCTAAGGATTCCTCTCAGATACACCAGCTTGGCCAGTCTCAGCATCAACAAAAAAGGAAGCTGATTATGTGCTTTTCAGGCCCCAGATTGCCACTCTTCAAGCATATGAAAAAACTCCCATACAGAAAAGGAATGGTCCGCTAGGGACACATGGTAACAGTGAACTCCAAGGGTCTGTAGTGCAGCCAACTCCAGGATATGCTAAGGAAGCAGGTAGATCCTAGTGGAAGGTTGGGGAAGGTTTGGAAAGGAATGACCCATGTCAGAGTTGGGAAATCCATTTCAGAAGCCTGAGAGCTAAGTGGTGAAAGGAAAACATCTAAGAAGACATCTCAGCTGAGTAACCAAGAAAGCTACTATGCTATCAGGAAACACGCAAATATCATGTCTTTGAAATAGAGTTGCCAGGCTTTGCAAATAAAGATGCAAGATACACCAACACTCCATAAATTTGAATTTTAGACAAGCAACAAATAATCGTTGAGTTCAAGTCTGTCCCATGCAATATTTGGGACATACGTACATTAAATTTAAATTTAATTGAGCATTGTATATTTTATCTGGTGACCCTTCCGCGCTTAAATGACTTATGTTTCTGTCTGAATTATATTCCCAGGCCTGGGTCTACCAGAGCAGCAGTTTCCAAAGAGTGTTGTCCCTACACCAGCAGCCCCAGCCACAGCAGGAAAGTTGAGCTAGAAATCCAGATTTTTATTCCCACTGCAGACCTACTCTAGGCCTTGGGCCCAGGAATTATACTGAGGCCTCTGGGAGATTCTGCTTGATACTCAGGTGCAGAACCACATCCCAGAGCATCGGCAGGCTGAGGGACTACAGAGTGCTGGTGAGATAACGAGTAAAAGATGACAACTTGATCTGGGGAACCTAGAAGAAAGAGAGTCAGTAACAATCCCAGGTACATCGGCTGGGCTGAAAACGCTGAGATTCTTGTCCCCTTGGTAATATGACTGTGTTCATTAGTTAGACTTGGTTTCCACCATTTGCTAGCTCCTTCTAGCAATTATTAATAAAAACAGTGATAACGAAGACTTTGTTTGATTATCATCAAGGACAATGAAGATAGAAATACATGCCATTTTTGAAGGGAGAGTCATATAATAGAAAAAAAATTGTGGGCTCCACAGCTGCCCCAAAAATGGCCTCCAAGTGCTGAAAAATGACTCAGAGAAGTTCCAGGCAGGAAGATCCTTGTGTTTTCTGATGTGAATATGGTGCTGAGCCCGGGGACTAGTTTCTCTCAGCTGACAGTCATACTTAGGGACTAAAAATGGCCCAGACCTGGGGCTTTCTCTGTAATTCCTGCAGCATGCCAGCACGTTGGAGCGAGATGGGAGGGGCCCTCTCACCACCACCCAGTCCAAACTGCCTGATGATACTGCTCCAGGACACACGTGCTGTTTGCCAGGCCCCTCCCTTCCCATGCTTGGCACCAGACCTGCCCCCACCATCACCCTAACCAGCAAAAGGCTCATTTGAGGCTCATTTAAACTGAAGACATAAAGCCCTCTCACTTTGGACCTGCTGAGCGAAGGAGCTAGCTGCATCTTAGTCCACTTTCAAATTTATCTCCTCCTGAAATGCAGAGTAACCTAGTGATTAAGAGAATAGGCCCCTAGACCTGCTCTGCACTTAACAGCTGTGCCTAAGTTTTCTCTCCACAAAAATGTGGGTACTGATAATGCCTATCTTTGAATATTGCTGCGAGGATTAATGAGTTAATGCATGCATTTTTTATTTACTCTGTATTGCATTTTTTTCATTACAATTTAGTCCCCTTATACTACCCTCCCCTCTCCCTCAGCAATCACCACATTGTTGTCCATGCTCATGAGTCCTTTTTTCCTTTGTGCTCAACACCTCCACCTGAAACCTTCCCCACCCCACTAGCTGTCATCCTGCTCTGCTTCTGTGAGTCTGTCCCCACCTTCCTTCTTAGTTCAGTTTGTTCATTACATTCCACATATGAGTGAAATCATATGGTATTTCTCTTTCTCTGACTGGCTTCTTTCACTTAACACAATGTTCTCCAGGTCCATCCATACTGTCGCAAAGGGTAAACTTTTCTTCTTTTTTACAGCCAAGTAGTATCGTGTAAATGTCCTAGAGCTGTTTTCTGCACTCATCTACCATTGTAAACAGTGCTGCAATGAATATAGGGGTGCTTGTGTTCTTTCAAATTAGGGTTCTGGGTTCCTTTGGATATATTCCCAGAAGTTGGATCGCTGGGTCCAAAGGCAGATCCATTTTTAATTTTTTGAGGTATTTCCATACTGCTTTCCACAGTGGCTGCACCAATCTACAAAAGGGTTCCTTTTTCTCCACATCCTCACCAGCACTTCTTGTTTGTCAATAGATGATAGCCATTCTGACAGGTAAGTGATGATACCTCATTGTGGTTTTAATTTGCTTTTCTCTGATGATTAGTGACATTGAGCATCTTTTCATGTTTATTGGCCATCTGTATCTCCTTTTTGGAGAAGTGTCTATTCAGGTCCTTTGCCCATTTCTTGATTTAATTTTATAAATTTTGGATATTAACACCTTATCAGAAGAATCAGTGAATATGTTCTCCCATTCTGTGGGTTGTCTTTTTATTTTGTTGATGATTTCCTTTGCTGTGCAAACACTTTTTACTTTGATGTAATCCCATTTGTTTATTTTTCTTTGGTTTCCCTTGTCTGGGAGATATAGCCAATAAAATACTGCTACACACAATGCCTGAGATTTTACTGCCTATGTTTTCTTCTAGGATTTTTATGGTTTTGGGCCTAACATTTAAGTCTGATCCATCTTGAATTTATTCTTGTATGTGGTGTAAGAAGGTGGTCTAGTTTCATTTTTCTGTCCCTATCTGTTCAATTTTCCCACACCATTTATTGAACAAACGATCTTCAGCCCATTGTAAGTATTTGCTTCCTCTGTCAAATATTAATTAACTATAAAGGTGTGGGTTTATTTCTGGGCTCTCTATTCTGTTTCATTGAATAGGAATGTGACTGTTTTTATGCCAGCACCATGATGTTTTGATTACTATGGCCTTATAGTATAGTTTGACATTAGGTGTTGCAGTACCTCCAACTTTGTTCTTCTTAGGATCATTGTTGCTATGCAGGGCCTTTTGTGGTTCCATATAAATTTTTGAAATATTTATTCCAGTTCTGTGAAATACAACATTGGAATCTTGTTAGGAATATTGTTGAATCTATAGATTGCCTTGGGTAGAATGGACATTTTAGTGTGAAAATTCTTCCTATCCATGAACACGGTATGTGCTTCCACTTATTTGCATCTTCTTCAGTTTTCTTCATCAGTGTCTCATAATTTCTCAAGTACAGGTCTTTTATATCCTTGTTTAAGTTTATTCCTACATAGTTTATTCTTATAGTAGCAATTGTGAATGGGATTGTTTTCTTAATTTCCCTTTCTATTAGTTCATTATTGGCATATAAAAATACACCTGATTTCTGGATATTAATTTTGTATCCTGCTACTTTGCTGAATTTAATTATCAGGCCTAATAGTTTCTTGATGGAATCTTTGGGTTTCTCTATGTACAGTATCATGTCATCTGCAAATAATGACAGTTTCACTTCTTCCTTTCCAATTTGGATGCCATTTATTTATTCTTCTTGCTGATTGCTGGGGCTACTCTGTTGGATAAGAGAGGCCAAAGCAGAATCCCTGTCTTGTTCCTGATCTTAAGGGGAACACTTGTAGCTTTTGCCCATTGAGTATGGTGCTGGCAGTGAGTTTGTCACATATGGCCTTTATTATGTTTAGGTATGTTCCCTCTAATCCCACTTTGCTGAGAGTTTTTACCACAAAAGGTAAATAAAAGGCTGGTGTCACTATCATTATTATAAAATCACTGAGCTGGAAGATTCAAACCTCTGATTTCCGAGGCCAACCTAGTCCTGAACCTTTAAATACTAAGTTAATGCATTTAAAGTTTAGAACAATGCCTGGTTCACAGGAAGGGCTCAGTAAATGTTAGCTGGTATTGCTGCTGCTGCAGCAGCAGCTGCTAGAAATCATATTCCCTGGCTCAGGGATTGGATAGGAAGAAAGAAAAGAATGATTAACATCAGGAGGATCAAACACTGCACACTCTGGCCTGGCTTTCCCAAAAGTTAGTCTATGATCAAAACTACACTGGCTTCCTAGAGATCAATTTAGAAGATATATCTATGTATCTTAGGTCTTTACCCCAAAGGTCTGATTTGGCGAGCATGGGATGGAGCCCCAAGGACTGTATGTTCAGCTAGCACTCAAGGAGTTCCCGATGGTTTGTGAGGTTTAGGAACCACTGTTCTGGGAGACAGCACCTCAAGACACAGCTGCCCACAGCTTTAAGAAAGACCTTTCCCAAGTGACTTATTCTTCCATTCAATCAATTGCTTCCTTCCACTTCAAGTAAATCCTTGAAAAGTCAATTGGTAGAAAGTGTTAAATGGTTTATTCTGAGACTCTCAGTTCTGCTGGCATCTAGAAAAGCATTTCACCATGGTGATGTATGAGAAATAATAGTAGCTGCTATATATTAACTGTTTACAATATGCCAGGTATCATACTAGGTGGTTCTTATACATAACACCTATCTTTTCCAGGAAAATGGTATTATTCTCATTTTTCAGAAGAGGTAACTGAAACAGAAAAAAAGTTAAACATTTGCTCAAGGTCATAGTGCATCAAAATGACAGAGTTAAGATTCAAGTGTGTCAGTCAGTGAAGCTTAGGCCTTTTTCTCTACTCTCGTAATTCTAAAACCTTAGCATGGAGGGGAAAGAAAAAGTATGGAATTCCTGAGCCACAAAAACAAACAAACAAACAAACAAACAAACTCCGCACAGATTCTGGTTCAATAGCCCTAGCTGTGGCCTGGAAACCTGCATTAGCCTGCATGCAAGTGGTCCTAGCCCACATTTAGGGAAACACTACTCAGCACAATTTGTCTCAACGTATTTTCCTTCTGTTTTTAAAATACATTAATTTTTTAGAGCAGATTTAGGTTCTCAGCAAAATTAGGAGGAAGGTACAGAAATTTCCTGCATACTCCTGACCCCATACATGCACAGCCTTCCAGGCTAGCAAAACCCTGCACCAGAGTGGTGCATTTGTACCACTGATGACCCATTGTAGACACATCATGGTCACCCAGAGTCCATGGGCCCGTAGTTTCCACGAGGGTTCACTCTCGGGGTTGTATGTTCTGTGGGTTTGGACAAATGTATAACAACATGTATAATCACTACAGTATCATACAGAGTCGTTTCACTGCCCTAAAATCTCTCTGCACTCCATCACCTTGATTTTAAATCTCTTCAAACCCAATGAATATAAAGAGGTTTAAATAGGTCCCAAGTATTTTCTGAAATGATAGTTCCATGTTGATTTTGAAATGTTTGAATAAAAGTTCTACGATTAGCACTTGCTCCAAGGAAATCTTAGCTCTAGTTATTGCCTCCAATGGCAACAGATAAATAGCCAAGACTCCTTTCGGATTATGTCTTCATCAGACACACTACTCTGAAGAAGATTAATTGGTTTTAAAAGGCTGCTGTTGTTGCCTTTTGTTTTCTAGCCATGTTGCCTAGATGAAATATACTTCCTTTTACATTATCTTGAAAGTGGAAATTATACTTAGGTTCCTGAATAGAACACACAGACTTTCTCATTTTTCTTTATCTAAAGGAACTACAAAAAATCCTTTAAACATTCGCAGTGCAGACAAATAAGAAATTACTAACACTTATGCCTCAGCATACAATAATATCAATAAGAAATATATGCATGGAAACAGAAAAACAGTGACTTCATTTAAAGTCAAAATTCAAATCTGATCTTGATGGGATTGTCCTGCAATAGTGGCAGCAGTGGACATTTGCTCCAGGGCACAAACTTAAGCTCTTTTTTTAGAAAGCTCAGACCACGCATGTGACCCATCGCCTCAGGGAGGCAGAGGAGTTCCTAGTCACAAATCAGCTGAGTGTGACATTCATAAAGAACTTCAGGTGTGACATTCAAAATTGGAGGAAGGTCAAAATATCCCCATCCCCAGGTAAGCACCAAAAGATATCTTGTTGCCCCCAAAATAACTTCAAAACATCAAGATGGACAGGCAGGCCAGATGGATGGGAAGAAGCAAGACTTTACTCAAATCCATTCATCTTTCTAAGATTCGGTTTCCTCCTATATATACTTGGGGCAGAAAACTCCCTCCACATGGAATTATTAAAAGAATTAGAGACTTTTGGTCAAGATGGAGGCATAGGTAAATGTAGCTCAACTCCTCACACAACTACAGAAAAATTACAGCTAAGTGACAGAACAAGTATCACTCAGAACTATTAGAAAGTCAAGCTGTATCAAGTCCAACAACTAAGGAATTAAAAAAACCACCTTCATCCAGATGGGTAAAAGGGATGTAGGGATAACAATGCAAAGATGTGGAACTGGCTGCTCCCAAACCCACGTGTAATGGATATAAAATGCAGGGATATCCCAGGATCAAGGGATATCAGCCCCACACAGACCACCCCACCCAGGGTTCCAGTGCCAGGAAGATAAAGTCCCCGTAATTTCTGTCTATAAAAACCAGTGGGAGCTGGTGGGCAGAAGAAACTGTGGAATTCTCAGCTCTCTCCTCTTAAAAGGCCTCACACCACACACATACTTACTCAGACTCACTCCCTCTGAACACCAGCCCTGGGGCAGCACCTTGAAGAGCATCAGTGGTATACTCGGAGGAAGTGAAGTATCTGGCATCAGGGTAAGAGCTGGGAGACAGCTTCCTCCCAAACAGAACTTCAGACAGTGGCCATTGTATGTTTTTGAGCCCTACCCCACACAGAGCTACAGTGCAGTGGCACCATATCTGAATCAACCTGTTTCACACAGTAATCTCCACCGTTCCTTCATGATTACCTAATGGTCCGCCCCATCCAACTTACAAGACCACCAAGCTGATAACAGAGGCTTTTCCATTTGAAGGGCTAGGCTAGCCACAGGCTTCAGACCTTCCTAAATCTGCTCAAACAAGCAACAGCTGAGCCCAACCCTCAGCCATCTCACTGAGTGGCCCCAGGCCCAGCACCAGCAGCAGACATATGCAGATTGCCTTATAGCTTAAGCAAAGGAGTCCCAGGCAGCACATTAAGTGGAGGTTGACCTTAGCCTGCACCATCTGGAAAATGCCAGAGCCTGTGCACCCAGAGGACAGTTACAGACCATGCTGGATACCACCTAACCATCTCCACACACCATGGAAGGATGTGGTTGCTGGCCAGGGGTCACAGCCAGTCCTACAAGCTGTCTGGACTGGGTAAATCCATCCCATTGGCCTGCTGACAGCATTCAAGGCTCATCTACAAAAAGAAGGAGTACTCACCCCACACAGAGGGTACACCTCAAGTACACAGCTTGAGAGCTAGGGGAAGCTGTGCCTCTGGACTCTACAGGACACCTACTACATTAGGCCACACTACCAAGACACAGAGTCAAAGCAGTTCTACCTAATACAGAGAAACAAACACAGGAGCCTACCAAAATGAGTAGACATAGGAATATGGCCCAAATGATAGAACAGAACAAAACTCCAGAAAAAGAAGTAAACAAAATGGAAATAAGCAATCTATCAGATGCAGAGTTCAAAACACTGCTTATTAGGATGCTCAAGGAATTCATTGGGTACTTCAACAGCATGAAAAAGACCCAGGCAGAAATAAATTTTACACTAAGTGAAGTAAAGAATAACTTACAGGTAATCAACAGTGGAGTGGATGAAGCCGAGAATCAAATCAATGATTTGGAACATCAGGGGGAAAAAAATTCAATCAGAACAGCAAGAAGAAAAAAAGAATTTAAAAAATAAAAAAAAGGAGGATAGGGTAAGGAGCCTCTGGGACAACTTCAAACATACCAACATTTGAATCATAGGGGTGCTGGAAGGAGAGAAGAAAGAGCAATAAATTGAAAACTTATTTGAAAAAATAATGAAAGAAAACTTCCCTAATTTGGTGAAGGAAATAGATAAACAAGTCCAGGAAGCACAGAGAGTCCCAAACAAGTTGGATCATACCAAAACACATCCTAATTAAAATGCCAATGGTTAAAGATAAAGAGAAAACTTTAAAAGCAACAAGAGAAAAGTGAATAGTTAGCTACAAAGAAGTTCCCACAGACTGTCAGCTGATTCCTCAAAAGAAACTTTGTAGGATAGAAGGGACTGGCAAGAAGTATTCAAAGTGATGAAAAGCAAGGACCTACAACCTAGATTATTTTATCCAGCAAAGCTATCATTTAGAATCGAATGCTCCCCAGACAAGCTAAAGCTAAAGGAGTTCATCACCACCAGGCCATTATTATATGAAATGTTAAAGGAATGTATTTAAGAAAAAGAAGACCAAAACTATGAACATTAAAAAGGCAACAAATTCGCAAATATCAAAATTGAATCTAAAAAACAAACTGAGCAAACAAGCAGAACAGAAACAGAATCACAGATATGGAGATCATTTGGATGGTTGCCAGTTGGTAGGGGGAAGGGAGAGAATGGAGAAAAAGGTGCAGGCATTAAGAAGTACAAATTGGTAGGTACAAAATAGGCAGAGGGATGTTAAGAACAGTATAAGACATGGAGCAGCCAAAGAACTTATATACATGATCCATGGACATTGCTGGAGGCAACAGGGGTACTAGGTGGAGGGGCACAAAGGAGGAAAAATTAGGACAACGATAATAGCATAATCAATAAAAAAATAATTAAAAAATGAATAAATTTTTAAAGAGAATTAAATGAGGTCATTTTTAGGGAGCACTTAACACACTGCCTGGCACAATGACATGGAGAAAATACTAAAAATATGTGTATATAATTTGCCTTTATTATCCTTCAATGATAAATAAATTAGAAAAACACTGAAAAAAGGCTGTAGGGCATAGTAAAAAGGGAAGCTGTTAAATAGTGTTCTCTGGGAGACTTTTAATGGTCACTACCTTGCCCACATTATCAAAGTGCCTGGGTTTAAAGTAAATGGATGCACAATCTGATCACATAGAAGTGTTCAGGTCATTTATGGGGAGGTGACCTGGTGAGTACACCCTGCATTAGTGTTTTCAAGAAACAAATTTTACCTAAATACAAATGCGCTCACATCAGGCTCTCCCGAGGTGTCAATGTTCTCTGCTGCAGGAAAGCTAAAGAACTCTGTTTATGTCCTTTTTGTAACGAACACCCACTAATCGAAAGTAAAAGGCTCTCTCTGGCCCTGCTTCCCAGGTACAAAGCACTGTTTCTCTGATTAATGACCTAGATATCGACAATAACTGCACAGCCAACATCCTCCGGTTCTAGCAGAATCAGCTACCTCTGCCCAGGTGTTAAGCCAGCCAATGCCCTCGTTCTGGGGGGTGTTTGGTAATTAGTGCTACCAGCAGGTGTTTGTGCTTGCTGCTGTTCCTGGTAGTTGAGCATATGTGTCGGGTCCCTGTTTGGGGAAGGAAAGAGGGTGAAATAGATGTCAGCCCAGCTCCAGCAAGGTCAGCTCCTTAAAGAAAGAAAAAGCAAACTTTCTGCCTCTGCCTTATACCCCATCCTGTTCATCTGCCGAAACCCTCAGGCAACTGCGAAGGTGGCTTTGCCACTGTCTCCTGCTCCCATGCAGCGATACCTCCTTATGGGGGGGGGGGCGCACTCTCCAAATAGCTGCCTTGGGATTTGCTGTGCTCTGGGCTTTTGTGACAAGATTTTCAACTCTTGAAACCTCCCTGTCTTGAGGCTTAACCATGTTTTCTCAGACCCCCCTCCCTGACTTTCAAGGGACTGCTTAGTTAGGCTGATAACGTGACTGTGCTGAGGTTTAATGAGTGCCCAAGTGCTACTGGAAATGGGTTTCATCCCATACCAAGCCCCTTCCCACAGAGTACATTCAGAGGGCTGCTGGTAAGCTGACTCACCAGCTGGGGTGGGAGGGGTGCAAGAGAAAGAACCCAGATTTACGGCATTTGCTGTTTCCATGGTGCAAACACTCCCACCACTGCCAGTTTCAAGATACCAACGCGACAGAGTTGCGCACAGATGTCCAGATCAGCTGAGTGAGTGCCAGCAGACCCCTGAATACTCCACGATCCACTGGTTTCTAAAGAAAATGTCATTACTCCCAGGGAGTGAGAGCAACATAGCTGGACTGAGTTGCTTTAAGAAATATGTTAGGGCAAAAGGTCATCTCACAGAATTCTTCAGATTGCATTGAGGACTTCTGCAACTTGGGAAAATGAACTTGTATGTTTAATGCCTCTCCCTCCAGGGGGCTCCTTAAAAAAAACTATAAAAGATTTTTTTTGAATAGACAAATGTACAGCAAGATACCAGATGATAGCTTTTAACGAATTTCCATGAGACAGAAAGGACACGTGGCGTTGACTGATAGATAGCACAGAGTGGAGGAAGCTGCTCCAGGAATACTTGCAGAAGGGGCAGGATGGAAACCTGATGCAGCCTGGCCCGCAGAGCCCTCAGAAGGCTCAGCATTCTGGGAAGAGTAGAACTGTTGGAGAGAGGGAAGAAAGGGGCTGAAAGTTGTAAGGCGGAGTGGGAAAGTCAAACGGTTCATGTAATTAGAAATACTGCTGGCTGACAAATAGCTGAGTGAAGACAGTACACAGGGAATCCAGAGAAGTTTGGACTCAGTGACCCTTGAAGAACTCTCTAATTCCAACCAGATCAAATTCCTCAAATATCCTCCTCGGGGGACTCAGATCGATCATAGAGTGTCAGGGTATCTATTTATATCAAGCCCTGGAAGTCCTGCCGAATAGACCTATCTCCACAGATGTCAGTGAACAGCTGTGTTAATGTGCACTTGAGCAACAGCCTAAACACTATGTACTAAGCAAGTGTAACTCAAACTGCAACCGAAGGGAGCACTGGAGCAGATGACTGTCACACTTAGGAGACTACAGAGTACTCTGGGAAGCACAAACTTTAGGCGGCAGATGATTTTGCCTTCAGATAAAAGACTGTGGCCCTGAACAACTTGCTGCTCTCATTTCGGTCTATAGAAACACCTGCGCATCCATTAAACAAATACACATCCATCTACTAAGTGCCAGTTTCCTGCTACATGTTCTGGAGATAAAGAGATGGATCAGGGAAGGCTTGACTTCAATTTGCTTCGAGGAGAAGAAATATGATAAAATCAGTCTCCATGTAAGTGGGATGCCACAGGGGACGCTGGTGTCTTAAGAGCACAAGGAAGTGACAGGGCAGTTCGTAAGAGAGAAGGAAGATTTCCAGTACGGAGGAAGCATCGCGGTGCTAAGGTTGTCAGATAAAATGCAGGACACCCAGTAACATTTGAATTTCAAATAAATAACAAACCCGTTCTTTAGTATAAGTATAAGCAGACTGCTGTTGAGGCTGGGTTTTGTAGGGCAGGAAGGGTATGAATTGCCAGAGAGATTGGGGGCAATGCATTCCCGGAAGAATGGGAAATAGAGCTTGTTATTCAATTTTTGAACTTAAATACACCTTCCCAGAAAAGCCTTTCTGACTGCCTTCTTTAAAATTGTAACTTCCTGTCACAGGGGATTTTTCTCCATAGCATTTAACATCACATGACATATTGTGTGCTTATTTGCTTGTTGCGTGTCTCCTCCTTCTAAATGCTGCAGCAGGAAATGTTGTCTGTTTTATTCACTGCTGTATCCCCATGCCTACAAAAACTGACAGCACAAAGTAGGTGTTCAACACATATTTGTTGACTGAATGAATGACAAGTGAACCACTAAATAAATGAAGAAAACAGGCAGGAAGTGTCTCATTTTCTTCCTCCTGTGACTGACACTTGCTAATGCTCCATTTGTTGAAATGTGAAAACACTGAGGCAGTCCCACCCCTGAGGGGCATCCAAGCTAAAAGCAGGTAGAAAGACAGTAACAAAAGAAACCTGTGATCATAAAGAAATACAAACTTAACCAAGAATCACAAATAGTGTAAGCAAAACCCACGTCACTTCCGCCAAGCCAGTGGCTGAAGGACCCAAGTCAGCAGTGCTAACACCACAGCGGGGGCGGAACTTGCAGGGGGAGGAGGGTGCAGAGGCTCTGGTCCCTCTGGGTCCCCAGAGCAGTTGAACTCCTTGCCTTCAGACCTCTTTCCTCTACAGGGCACATGCTGCCAAGAGGCAAACATGCAGCCCAGCCTCCTGCTGCTCATCTTCCTCCAAAGCGATTGCCAGCCTTGCAGATGGTCTTCAGAGGTGATAGAGGGACCAAGAGAAAGGAAACCATGCATCCTGCTTAGAGGGGGATGATGTGTTGGAACTAGAGATCAGGCAAATAAACTTTTACCCACCACCTCTGGTAGACAGGGGTTGCTTGGCAGTTTCTCAGAATCAATCAATCGATGCTGTAAATTGTGGCAATGGCCCCTTTCCCCCACCCCTGGAGAGGCCGACACAAAAGCAACATCTACAATTAAAGTCAGGCCTGGCCCCTGTCAATCCGTCTCCCCATATAACATGCTCTCTGTCAAGAAAGATGCATGTGTCTGTAGATATTAATTGACGGGTAGATTGAAGATAGGAGACTCTCAGAAAGGAAGAATCAGATGCCCTTGCCACTTAACAGCTACTGCATCACTAAGACCATTTATCACTTAGCTAATACAGTGAGTGTATCCCTAATGCTTTCTGCACGCACAGGTCACCAAACTGCTAAAAAACACACAAAAATTAACAAGTGCAGACAGAACTCTGGGTTTTAGATGGTTGTGCATTTGTGCCTCTAGCTTCCCATTTTCCTATTTCCTAGTGACATCTCAAGGCCTTAATTCTCTGTTATTAAATTGTCAGTCACTGTCTTTTATGTGCTTATGTCACGTAGACTAGTATTTCCAGAAAGAGAAAACAAAAAAGGAAAAATGAGGAAAGGAAAAAAGGGAGGGAGGAAAGGGAAAAATAAAAGAAAGGAAAGGAAAAACATAAAATATAATTGAGTCTGTGTTTCTGGAACACTAAACAATAAGAAAACAAAGCCAAAAACCCCATTATAATATAAAACTCTGCTATCTTAGAAATTATACACCTTTAAAACAGTGGAAACTTAAATTTACTGGATTAAACCTGAATTTAAGAGCTCTGAACTATTTAAAGATTTGCTCCCTGGCATATCTCCAGGGGCTAGAAGGGGATCTTGCACATAGCAGGCACTCAATAAATATGTATCAACTGCATAAATAAACTGGATTAATTTAGATATCTTGGCCAAAAAATGTATTACATGACAGTATTCTTAGCTGAATGTTTTATATGAAGAAAACTAAAAATGGAACAAGAAACTTTCCATTTGATTAAATCCAAACCCTATGACACTGACGATAAGAAAAAAGTCAACCTTTGCCCAAGCCTTGGCTCAGAGCAGCGCATGAACACCCACAACCTGGGCTGGCACTGTCGCCTGGATACTAAGGTCACTGGGAAGAAAATAAAACCAGCTCCTATCCATCGCTGAGTCCCATTCAACATCTAATGTCGTATCCTTTCTGGGAAGACCGCCCGCATGCACTCCATTACCAAGGTGCATCCGGCCCAGATGGTCCTTCCCATTGACTAACCATGTTGGCAACAGGATGCCATGACAGTGCTGGCAGCAGGTGGACACATTGCTTATTCTGAGACTGTAGGCTTAGCTCGACCAATGAAACCTAGGAAATTTTGCATGGTTATTTTAGCCTTTATTCCTTCCAGTACTTATTATCTTGATTCTATCAGGACACCAAAGCATCTATTAGAATCAGGCAGTCTGTGATGTTCCAAATACTTTGCATTTCTCAGAAAAGAATCGAGTAGAAAATGTAGGCTTGAATGATCATAAGAAAGGGAGACGAAATTGAATGCAGTGGTTAGGTGTCAACTCTGCCTCCTAGCCAGAAATTTCTTTTCTTTTTTAAAAATTTTTTTATTGAATTTATTGAGGTGACATTGGTTACCAAAGTTATATAGGTTTCAGGTGCACAATTCTATAACACATCATCTGTATATTGTATCGTGTGTTCACCACCCCAAGTCAAGTCTCCATCTGCCACCATTTATCTCCATTTTACCCTCTTCTACCTCCCCCATCCCCGTTCCCCTCTGGTAATCACCATAGTGTTGTCTGTGTCTATGAGTTTTGCTTCTATTTTAGTTTTTGTGCTTAATCCCTTCACTTTTTCGCCCAGCCCCATAACCCTCCTCCCTTCTGAAGGCTGTCCACCCGTTCTCTACCTGTGAGTCTGTTTCTATTTTGTTTGTTAGTTAATCTTGTTTATTATATTCCACATATGAGTGAAATTATATGGTACTTGTCTTCCTATGACTGGCTTATTTTACTTAGCATAATGTTCTCCAGATACATCCATGCTGTCACAGAGATAAAATTTCCTTCTCTTTTTACAGCTGAGAAATATTCCATTGTGTAAATGTACCACAGTTTTTTCATCTACTCCTCCACTGATGGACACTTGGGCTGCTCCCAAATCTTCGCTGTTATAAATAATGCCACAATGAACAGAGGGGTGCTTATGTTCTTTGGAATTAGTGTTTCAGGTTTCTTCAGGTATATTCCCAGAAGTGGAATCATTGGGTCATAAGGCAGTTTCATTTTTAATTTTTTGAGGTAACTTCATATTGTTTTCTATAGTAGCCGCACCAATCTTCAATCCCACCAAGAGTGCATAAAGTTTCCCCTTTCCCCACATCCTCACCAGCACTTCTTGTTTGTTGATTTATTGATGATAGCCATTCTGAGAGGTGTGAGGTGATATCTGACTGTGGTTTTAATTTGCATTTCTCTGATGATTAATGATGTGGAGCATTTTTCACATACCTACTGGCCATCTGTATGTCCTCTTTGGAGTGAGCTTCTCTTACACAATTCAATTTCTTCCTACGAGAAATAGCACTTAGAGGAAAGTGACACTGAACACATTTCAGAATGTGCCCTGCTCTGGCTGCCTTGCCTGCTGACACGAACCCAGCTGACAGGCGATACGATGTCCTTAGGGCCACAGGTGAGAGAAGATCAGAACAGCAGCTGTTCAAGTGGAGAGCAAAGAAGTAGGAAATGAATTAAGGAAAATACAGATTCAGAAACCTCACGTTGTGGAATCTGTTGAGTCCTTCATTCGCTTTCCTTTCTCTTTTTTTTTCCAAGAAAATAATTATTTTCTTTGAACAGTCCACTTATATGTACTCTGCCCTATCAGGGTTATAAAGTTAAATAAAACATTGTTGAACAAGTATTTCCCAAGTGCCTCCTCTGTGCACTCATGGAGCTTTGAAGTGAGGATACAAGTTCTCATCCAGAACCTATAGCCTCCTTGAATATAAATCCAAGGTTATTGATTTTCTTTTTAGAACATCCACATGACTAGTTAGACATGGGTTTGTCAGGATTCATGGAATTTTCAAACCAGAACTTCATTTGGACCAGAAACTTGTGAGACAATGAGATCCACCTAAACATGTCAGTTGGCCACATTAACTAAAGGTTGCCAACCAACAACCTAGAGAAGCATAAAAAATTTCCTGATCAAAATGTAACTTAAACTTCCCCAGGCCTCCTGAACCAACGAGTACAGATGGCAGCACAGAGGCAGAAATAATATACATCTCATTGGCTCTTGCCCCATCTACTTAAAAAGAGTCAAACCCCACCCCCTCCTTATATCTGGTAATGCCCTAAGTTGTCTCTTGGGACTAGGAACTAGTCTGTGAAGTACACCTTCTGCCACATTTTTCTTCTGTTCTGTACTGCTCTCCTCTACTTGAGTCCACTTCATTGAATGTGTGTCTTCTGACATTGGTATTGCTACTCTCATGAGAATAGTCATGTCTTTGACACCTGTACCCTCCCCAAGGTGCCAACCCTTGAGGTGCCAAAATGGCCCTCGGAGCAATGGGGCAATCTTCTCTCATCCACTCCCGTCAAACACCAGGTGTGTCACATGCCTCATAGTACCCTCATGGACCCTTCAGTTCATGCCCCCCTTTTATCATAATGCTCCACACAGAAAGCTTTGGAGCCACATTTCTATTTTCTTCCTCCCATATGTGTGAACTTAATAACATAGGTACAGTATCCTATGTGTTTTCCACCCTCCAAAAGGACAATCCCTGATGCATCTGAACCCAGTGGCTGGCATAATTCAGATCCAAACTGGAGCCCTTGATGAAGATAAATCCTGGATTTCTATGGCAGAGTCAGTAAATATAAATGTGGTTCATTTATTCTTCAAAAAATACAGCATCCATATTGTATTGGATATTGGAAGTATATTGAGATTTTATAAAAAGATGATCACTATACTTATAGAACTAGTAAATTCAACAAATTATAATTAAATTAATAATTAAAACAAAGTGTTATGAATAGAATTAATAGGATGGAATGATTTTTATAGGCCTGCTGACACATAGCCAACATCATGGACCAGCCTGAGAGCTCTTGACAATGCTTTATTGTCTGTGTTGTGTTGGCAACTGCAAAGCTGTTGAGATGGAACAAAAATGTCATCCAGGTAATTCTTACAATTCAATGAGTTCTACAGAAAGAAGCACCCTGTACTTTCCCATTTTAATGATAAGCCAGACTACTGTCAGGTCATTGAAGAGGATTTGGAACTGCTCTCAAGCTTCTTGACACAAAAGATTATGCTGTGTTCTTTGTGTGTGAGCTGTGAGGTGTTAAGCCCCTCCATTTTGGTAATGTCTGTGACTTGATAAGGTTCATAATGCATTATCCAGGTTACTGATTTAAAAAAATAAACTATCAATTCAATGTCACCCATTGAAAATGTCAGCTCGGATGATGGATAGATATTAAATCAGTACTACCACAAAAAAGCACTTCTGGTTGATCTTAATGCCATGAGAAACGAAATAAAACCCATTAAGATCCAAATATGTTGCCTGTATTGCTTTCCCTCTCAGCAAACTGCCTGAAATAGACCGAAACCTCTGATACAATCAGCTCTTCACAGAATGACTGGGGTGACCGTGAAGTATCCTCAGGTCTTAACCATACTCAACCAATTAAGTGTTTATTCATTTATAATCCCACATCACAGGCATACAGTCTTACTGATGGCTATTTTGGGTCAAACTCTGTATGAATTGAGTTACCAGAGGCTGTTCACATTTAGCTTGTGTCTTTGGTTTTGCATTAGGCATTCAATATTTTACTGAGACATCATGTAAATCAATTACTTTAAAAACTATTGAATATGGACTTCCAGTCAAGATGGAGATGTAGGTAGACATGCTTTGCCTCCTCATGAAACCATAGAAAGAATTAGACCAGATTGCAAAACTAATAACACCTAGAACTATCACAAAATTGAGCTGTATGGAAGTCCAACAACCAGGCATTTAAAGAAAACACATTCATCCAGATGGGTTCCACCCAGGAATCAGCACCAGAAGGGCCCAAATTTGCTTGTGGGTAGCAGAGGAAGTAACTAAAAAATGACTGACAGCTGAGCAAGTGGCATTGTTCCCTCTTGGACCCCTCCCCCACATACAGCACCACAAGGCAGCAACACAGGTTGCCTGCCCACCCTGGCAAATACCTAAGCCTCCACCCCTCACTATGTAACAGGCACACTGAGACTATATATATATATATATATATATATATATATATATATATATATATCCTAAATGAAAGAACAGATCAAAGCTCCAGAAAATATGCAACTAAATGATAAAGAGATAGCCAACATATCAGATCCACAGTTCAAAACACTGGTAATTAGGATGTTCACAGAAAGGGTTGAGTATGGTCACAAAATAGAGGAAAAAGTGAAGGCTAGGAAAAGTGAAATAAAGGAAAATGTGCCAGGAACCAACAGTGAAGGGAAGGACACTGAGACTCAGATCAACAGTTTGCAGCAGAAGGAAGAAATAAACATTCAACCAGAACAGAATGAAGAAACAAGAATTCAAAAAAATGAGCAGAGGCTTAGAAACCTCTGGGACAACTGTAAACATTTCAATGTCCAAATCATGGGGGTGCCAGAAAGAGAACAGGGAGGGCAATAAATTGAAAATTTATTCAAAAAACATAATGAAGGAGAACTTCCCTAATCTGGCAAAGGAAATAGACTTCCAGGAAGGCCAGGAAGCTCAGAAAGTCCCAAAGAAGTTGGACCCAAGGAAGCACACACCAAGGCACATTGTAATTGCATTATCCAAGATTAAAGATAAGGAAAGAATCTTAAAAGCAGCGAGAGACAAGGAGACAGTTACCTACAACAAAGTTCCCATAAGACTATCAGCTGGTTTGTCAAAAGAAACCTTGCAGGCAAGAAGGAAATGGAAAGATATATTTGAAGTCATGAAAGGCAAGGATGGCTCATCACCACCAAGCCATTATTACAGGAAATCTTAAGGGGACTTATTTAAAAAAAGATCACAACCATGAACATTAAAAAGGCAACAAATTCAAAACTGTCAACAACTAAATCTTTAAAAAAAGCAAACAAAATAAGCAAACAACCAGAACGGGAACAGAATCATAAACATGGAGACCATTTGGAGGGTTATCAGCTGGGAGGGTGAAGGAAGAGAATGGGGAAATGGGGCAGGGATTAAGGAGCATATTTGGTAGGAACAAAATAGACACAGGGAAGTTAAGAATAGTATAGGAAATGGAGAAGTCAAAGAACTTCCACACACAACCTATGGACATGAACTGAGCTAAGGGGAGGAATTAATGGAGGGAAGGGGTACAGGGCAGACAGGAGTAAAGGGGGAAAAACTGGAACAACTATAATAGGATAATCAATAAAATATAATTTGAGAAACTAGTGAATAATAACCTATCTTGATGACTTCAATTATAATTTCAGAGGATGGTTCCCCCTGGAGCTATGTTGGTCACAATGCTTATAATCTTCACATTTAGAAAGCACTCTGTCTTTGTCAATGAATGAATTATATGCATGTAGTAGTCCACCCCATAATGTATGGGACAAATGGACCAATCAATTCACTTGCTTTTTAGTTACCAATTGTTAATGCATTTCTTCAAATATACCACATTCAATCAGTATTACATTGAATGTTCTTACTGATCTGGAAAATCTTAGGGTTTAAGAATTCGTAAAGTTCACGCTATTGTTCTAGATTTTTATAGCATGCAACAACTTTTTGTTTCAATACGTATTCTTTTAAGCAATGTTCAGAGTATACAACAAGATATTATGGAGCATTTGTGTGCAATTATACAATTATTTTTAGTTGTTAAATATAAATGACTACTATTGCCCTGGCTGGTGTAGCTCAGTGGATTGAGCGCGGGCCTGCGAACCAAAAGATTGTGGTTTGATTCCCAGTTAGGGCACATGCCTGGGTTGCAGGCCAGTTCCCAGCAGGGGATGCATGAGAGGCAATCACACATTGATAATTCTCTCCCTCTCTCCTTCCCTTCCCCTCTAAAGATAAATAAATAAAATTTTAAAAAATTTTTTGTTAAAAAATATATATAAATGACTACTTATTTACTGATGACTGAACCCCACAATCAAATTAAAATTTCTATTAAAATGTATTGATGGTATATGTCTCCATCTGTAAACAACTGTTTGATAACAGTTAAGCAAAAAATAAACAATACATTTTTAAATATATTTTATTGATTATGCTATTACACTTGTCCCAATTTGTCCCCCTTTGCCTCTACCCAGCACTCCCTATTCTAAGCAATCACCACACCATTGTTCATGCCCATGGGTCATGTGTATAAGTTCTTTGGTTACTCTATTTCTTATACTGTACTTTACATCCCCATGGCTATCCTGTTAACCACGTATTTCTACTTCTTAATCCCCTCACCTCTTCACCCATTCCCCCACATCCCCCTCCCATTTGGAAACCATCAAAACACTCTCCATATCCATGATTCTGTCTCTGCTCTTCTTCACTTAGTTTGTTTTTTAGATTCATTTGTTGAAAGATATGTATTTATTGCCATTTCATTGTTCATAGTTTGGATCTTCTTTTTCTTAAATGAGTTCCATCAACATTTCACATAATAATGGTTTGGTGATGATGAACTCCTTTAGTTTTTTCTTGTCTGGGAAGCTCTTTATGGGCCCTTCAATTCTAAATGATAGCTTTGCTAGGTACAGCGATCTTGGCTGTAGCTCTCTGCTGTCCACGACTTGGAATATTTCTTGGCAATGTTCTCTAGCCTGCAAAGTTTCTTTTGAGAAATCAACTGACAATCTTATGGGAACTCCCCAGCAGGTAACTAACTTCTTTTCTCTTGCTGCTTTTAAGATATTCTCTTTATCTTTAACCTTTGGCATTTTAATTAGGATGTGTCTTGGTGAGGGCCTCTTTGTATCAATCTTGTTTGGGACTCTGCTTCTTGGATATGCATGTCTACTGCCTTCACCAAATCAGGGAAGGTTTCTTTTGTTATTTTTTCAAATAGATTTCCAATTTCTTGCTCTTGCTCTTCTCCTTCTGGCACCCCTATGATGTGAACACTGGAATGCTTGACATAACCCCAGAGGCTACTTACACTATCCTCATTTTTTTGGATTCTTTTTTCTTCTTCTACTGTGATTGGTTGTTTTTTGTTTCCTTATGTTCCAAATCATTGATTTATTCTCAGCTTCATTCACTCTGCTGTTGTTTTTCTGTAAATTGTTCTTTATTTCAATCAGTGTATCTTTCATTTCTGACTGATTTTTTATGCTGTTGAGGTCCTCATTAAGTTCCTTGAGCATCCTTATAACCAATGTTTTGAACTCTGCACCTGATAGATTACTTAACTCCATTTGTTTAGTTCTTTTTCTGGAGTCTTGATGTATTCTTTCATTTGAGCCATGTTTTGTTTTGTTTTGTTTTGTTTTGTTTTTTTGTCTTCTCATTTTGAAGGCCTCCCTGTGTTTGTTCCTATCTATTAGGTAGAGCTGCTATGACTCCCTGTCTTGGTAGCATGACCTTAAACAGTAGGTGTCCTGTAGGATCCAGTGGCACAGCATCTGCTATCACCCAACTGGGTATTCGAGGTGTGCCCTTCATGTATGCTAAGTACTCCTTCTTCCTGTAAGTGAGTCTTTGATTGTTGTTGGCAGGTCAATGGAAGAGATTTACCTAGGCCAGTCAGCTGCAAGGACTGGCTATGACCCCTGACCCACAAACTTCTGACCTCAGTGGAGGATCAGCTATGCAGGAGCAGGATGGTGGTGTTTCAGTGTGGTCTGTAGCCATCTACTGGGTGTGCAGGCTCTAGGGTTTCCTGGGTGGTTCAGGCCAGTATCAGCCCACACCTGTGTTCTGCCCTGAGGCCATCCTCCCTGAGCTACAGAGCAATCTGAGATGGCTGCTACTTGTGCTGGGCTTGGAGATTCCCATGCAAAGCCACACTATCAATCTAGGCTGGCTGCTGCCAGTACCATGCCTGGCCCCACTTAGCAAGAGGTATGAGGGCTGGCAGCTGGCTTAGGCCAGCCTATTTGAGAGGATTTAGGAAGTTGTGAAGCATGAGCCAAGACCAGTCACTCATGTGAAAAAGTCGCTGTTAACAGCTTGGGTGTGCCTGTAAGTTAGGTGGGATAGAGTCTTGGAGAATCTCCAGGGCAGGACAAACAGTGTTAGCCAGGTTGATGGAGTCTCAAATATGGTACCCACCTACTGTCTCTGTTGCTCTGTGGGGGGAGGGAACAGAAAAGGGACACTTGGCCCCTGCCCACCTTTCTGTCTGGATGAAAGCTGTCCCTCAGTTCGCACCTTGATGTCAGGCACTTCAGTTCCTTCTTGTATGCCACTGGAGCCTTCCAAGCTGCTACCCTAATGCTGGAGCTGAGAGGAAGTGAGTCTGAGTAAGTCTGTGTGTGGGTTCTTTAAGAAGAACTGCTTGGGACTCCAGAATTTTCTTCCGCCAACTCAATCCACATTGATGTTTGCAGCCAGAAGTATGGGGACTTACCTTTCTGGCACTGGAACCCTGGGCTGGGGGTCCTGATGTGGGGCTGGGACTCCTCACTCCTGACATATCCCTCCTGATTGGATATTTCTACCACACGTGGATAAAAAATTGCACATCTCTGCTCTTCCTGCCAGTCTGGATGGATGTGGTTTCTTTAATTCCATAGTTGTTAGATTTCCATCCAACTCAGTTTCTGATGGTTCTGAGTGGTGGTTGTTCTATATTTTAGTTGTAATTTTGATGTGGTTTCGCAAGGAGGCAAACTGTGTTTACCTATGCTGCCATTTTGACTGGAAGTCCAACAATGCATTTTCAAGGAGCACATAACTGATATTCAAGTTAAACATGTAAGCAAAAAATACTTAGTATCACACATGAATGCTTTATATTAAGGAAACACTGATTAATTGAGGTAAGAAAATAAGAAATATCATAAAAATATAGTTGGAGTTTTACCAGATTATATATTGCCACAGTGGCTGCTATACTCCCTCCTCCAATAGCACATGACTAAAAAATTCCAAAGAGATGAACACACACGCATGCATGTAGAAGAGCTACGTGTTCAGACAAGTTCAGAACAGAAAATTCTATAGTAGCAGAGTTGGAACTCAACACTTTCCAACTCCCTCTCCCTTTTCAACTCCTTCTTCTAGCCCATTTCATTCCAAGAAAAATGAATTCACATGCTGGCAGAGGAACCAGCTCTGAAAATTCCAAAATCACTCCCTTTGCACAAAATCTTGAAGCAAATAAATGGGCCGTGATCTTTCTCATGCTCACAATATCCCCTTGCCCACTCAACAAATTCATACTCATCCTTAATATCGCAGACCAGTCACCACTTCTGTGTTACATTCAGTGTCCCTAAACCTCACCCTCAGCAAAAACAAACATTTTATACACACTTGACTTAAATACTTTTGCACCCTGTAAATATCCTGCCTCCCTCGATGTCCTTACGCAACTGCATTGGGATTGTTTATAAATCTATCTCCCCACTAGTTCAAGAGCCCATTAAGATTATGCATTATAGTCATGTATTTTCAACTTTTTCTCCAGTGTCTAGTGCAATACCTGGCGCAGAGAAACGAAACATTCGATATTTGCTAAATCACTAAATTAAATTAAAATTGATAAGAGTCTCATTTCTCACCTCTACCAGAGAGAATTGAATGGGAATTGATCTGATATTTTTACTCTTGACTTCGTCAAATTGTTCTGTACTTTTATTATATAGTTCTCAATTCTGTTTGAATACTTCCCTTGCTATTACTTTGACCTAGTCATGCATAGTTCTATGAAAGTGTATTCCCTCTCATCTGTATGGATGAGTGGAGCAAAATGGAGAAAGGAGGAAAGTATAACCTTATGGCAAAAGGAATGCAAACTGCAATCTAAAAGCTTGGTTCAGACCCTGGTGCCTGAATATTCAAAGATGGGTCATTTAGATTCTGTGAGCCTCAGTTTCCTGCTTTGTAGATGATAATGCCTCCCACTGGGCGTGGTTGTGGAAATCAGAGAAATTGTATGCAAAGCCTTGACCAAGCACCTAGTACACATTAGGTGCTCCACAAATTGCAACACTAGAATGTATGTGAAAGCACTTTGTAAACTGTAGAGCACAATGCAGCTTTTAGTCACAGACTTAACCCCCCATCCTGGCATTTCATTGCTATCTAGACTTATCATAATTGTAACATTCAGAAAAGTGTTCAGAAAGAAGCCAAGGCAAAGCCCAGTCCCACTACCATAGTAACCAAAGGAGGGAGAACAACAAAAGGAGTACAATACACACCTGATTGCTTTTTGTTATACTCACGTGTTTTGTGGATGATCAAAATCCTCCCCCCTTTCCCACCTAAATGAGTCTCAGATGATTTAACAAGTATTTGTATCCCTAGCAGTTCCAAGTAATTGCTTTATTCTGTTTACACAATGGCCATCACTCCAAGTCAGGCACTTCAGTTGTGGCCTCCTCACAGCTCCTCTGAGGGTGTGATGACCTTGGCATTGGCCCACTCTTTCCCGTCCTCAGTCCTCTAACGTAAGAAATGGAGATTCACTTAGGACGCCCTGGGATGCAAATAGCCAAAACCTAGCTCCAGCTAGTTCTTCAGGAAATCAGTCAGGAGGCCCCCAGACCAAAGTGGAGCTGGAAACGGGAAATACCTTTGGAATCTGGAAGAGGTGTCATCTTTTGTTAGTCATCTCTGCTTCCCTCTCCTCACCTGATTCATTCATGCTTTATTATCCACGATCTGCTTCTCTGTTTCCCAATTCATGCTCATCAGCCTCACCTCTTACCTTCCATTTCTTCATCACCCACCAGTCCTGGCCACAGGTAGAAATTAAGTGGCTTCTCTGGATCAGAAGTGCACCCTGTTCTCATCGACACCGGTGGGAAGGGGATGGGTAGTTGAAGTATGGAAGCTGCAGAGGGCAAGGGAAAGTGATGCAGGGACAATGACCAAGATAGGAAATACACTTCAAACTATGACACAGAAGAGTCATAAAAACTAGAAGTGGTTTTTCCTTATAAAGGAAACGCTATCACTAGAAAGAAGCACTAACTTATTTTTCCTGCCTTATTTAAAAGGTCAGAAACAGGGCTAAGAGGAAGATGCCAAATGAGTGCATGTATCTGCCTAAATAGAGCAAAAGTTAGATCTGTCTGTTTATTGCTGACATATTGGATAGGCTGTCTTGGGAGGAAGTAATGCAGAATGAAGCTGGAAGGATTATGCAGACCATGTAGGAACTTACAAGAACACTGGTCATTCACCCAAGAAAAATGGGCAGCTATTGAAGGAACTTAAGTAAAGGAGGGATAAAGCTCACTCTGGTTATTGGGTAGAAAATGAATGAAGGGGCACCAGAAAAAAAACAAGGAGGCTACTGCAGATATTCCATCAAGAGATAATAGGCAGAGATCAATGGGTTTCTTCTGTTTTTCCCAACTTGCTTCTGGTCCTTCAAATGACCTCAGGTTTCAAAAAGCCCTTGCCTTTGTGAATGACTTCACTCCCACTTTCTGTAGGTGGTTCCATTATTGTTGTATTGTTCACTAATGTTTTAGGACCTTAATGTTTAATTCTGCCCAATACCACTTTCCCTTTAAAAAAAATCTCAGAATTTCCAGGTTGGTGAACATGAGGTGTTCTGGGAGGGTGAGCACAGAGGCTCCCTGCCCCTTGCCCCACACCTTGCCTTATTCATCTTTTCCATTTGGCTGTTCCTGAATTGTATCCTTTTATAGTAACCAGTAATCCAGTTTCGGAGTGAAGTTCAATGCTTTGTGCACTAAAATAGCAAAGCCATTTTCAGGGGGAAAAAAGTTTGGAGTTGCATTGTGGATTTCCTCAATGTCCATCCTGGGGGCTTCTGCTATTTCACATGCAGCAGGCACTGACTTGGAGGAGCCAGCACCCACCCAGGGAACCATGGAGGGGCAGTTTAATTAATCATCCTTCTTAAATTTGTCGTTGATGAAAGGCAGCCAGTCCAGAATCAGCTAACAGTCAGCGGCCTCTGCCCGCCCCTTGGCACCAAGGTGCCCCACATGCCTGCCATAGGAATTCAGTTCTTCCCCAGCATCCAGTCGCTTGGGCCCACAAACCTGTTCACACCATCTACAGCCCTCTGCATCCACCTCTCTTACTATTGATGCCACTTCCCTATCATGTGGGTAAAAAGATTATTAATATAAAAAATCTCATTCTGCCTATTTATTTACAACCATCTCAGATTTTAAAATACACACGAAAAGAATTTTACACCAAAGACTTATACTTACCCACATGCCTGACCTCATTTTATTCCATATTTTTCCTTCTTCTCTGTCTCTTATTCTTTGAGTATTAGCCTTGGTTCTGAGTGCTAAGCTTCGGAGATCACTACTTGTCCAGAGGACAATGGCCAAGATGGGAAACCCACTTCAAACTATGACACAAGAGCGTTATGAAAACTAGAAATGTTTTTTTTCCTTATAAAGGAAATGCTATCACCAGAAAACAGCAATAATTTTTTTCTGTGTTATTTAAAAGGTCAGAAACAGGGCTAAGAGGCTTCCAAATGAGTGCAGATATCTGCTTAAATAGAGCAAAAGTTAGATCTATTTACTGCTGACATATTGAATAGGCTATCTTGGTACGAAGGAAACTTTTAATCCTTGGGAATATTTAAACAGAATGTGGACGGCCACGTGACACAGAGTTGAGGAGAATCAAGCACCAGATGGAGGCCGGAACTGGATGATCCTCAAGGTCCCTCTGGAACCGTCCCCTCCATTATACCTAATGCTCCATCAGCAACACTCATAAAGGGGTGGGTAGAGCTGGGCCTTATTTTCAGGTCCCAGATGACAGAGAGGAGACCACACCCCTGAGAGTCATGCTAGTATTTGTAAGATGTGAGTATGTGTTTAGGTGACTTCATTTCAAAAATATGTTCACTCACTTTAACCGCTGATTTTAGTTATTGAAACTTCAATCCCTTCCAATAATTCATACTCTCTGCTGCTGATTTACATAAGATGGTTACGTGTAAATCAGTCACCAAATTTGTAAAAGAGAAATTGCTATTTTTCTATACATTCTCAAACAAAATTTGTCAGAAAAACCTATATAGACCTTAATTTCTTTTAAAAGCCTGAGTTCTATGTGCTTTCAACAATAAATTTAGTGATATCTATTTCAACCTGGCATGCCTAGTGATTAAAACATAATATTTGGTGATGAGGAGATTCTGGTTACCAGTTTCTTTTCCAGCACTGGACAATTTAGCTCTAAAGGAAAGAAAGCAAGAAGAAATTGGTCATGCCGACATGACCGTCATGCTTAATTCCATCATTTTGTTCTCCTCAAACAGACAACAGCACAAATTATTGCTCTTCAGATGCATTAAAGCTCCAATGCTCAGTTCTATATACAGAGATGATTTAAGCAACCTGATGGAGCAGAAGTTGGCCAGAGGACCTGCCCCCCTTCTCACTCCACCCATACATACAAGCTCGTGTTAAAAATCCCCTGTGTTGTCTCCCACCCTTATCAAATTCACTCCCAATCAATGCTTTACAGAGAAAACATGTTTCTTTGTTCTTATAAGCCACTCTTGTTTTCCTTCTCCTTTCATCTCTTAACCTCTCTCACTCCCATTGGGCATGTACACACATGTGTGAGGGCACACACAGCCATTCCCATGACATCTCAATACAACATTCTAAACTTCTCCTTCCTGCACCCCTAGTTTTCTCTCAGAATCAGTTAAGTGGAGGTCAATGGAGAACACAAAAAGCAATGAACCAATGAATTTGCATAACAAACTCTCTTTTAATTACAGTAATATAAAGTCTGGAACTTTTGAGTATGTGTATTTTTCAACTTTAAAAACACACTCTTTGAATGTCTTCAAAAGTTGGGTGATGAGAATATGGTTCAAATTTAATAATAACATGGACATTGGAAAGAGAAAAATTTGTGTTTTAAAGTAATATGATAACTATATAGTCAGATTTTTTTTCACAATGCGGTGGGCAGGCAAGGTGGTACAGCCAGTCCAGAAACAACCTGGATGCACCTAATGAAATTAAGTAACATGTTACACATGGTACATCTGTTCTACTCCCAGGCATATACTCCCAATGCCCACATTCCGTAGTGTGATGTTCGCAAAGATATTCACCAAGACATTGTGATTGCAGGGAATCCAAAACGACTTGGGTATCCATCACTGGTAAAAGGTATAGTAAGTATAGTGGATTCATATCATAGAAGGGAACTGAAATCATATGCAATAATGTGAATAGATATTATAAATCTTACCACATGGGCTTCCTTAACATGACCACCTACTTCATTAAGACTGCAAGGAACTTCTGGCCAAGATGGAGGTGTAGGTGGACACACTGTGCCTCCTCGCACAACCAAAATTAAGGACAACAAAGATTTAGAAACAAGAAAACAACCAGAACTGATAGAAAACTGAACTGTACAGAAGTCCAACAACCATTCACACAGACCAGTAAGAGGGGTGGAGTCTCGGCAAGAAAAAGTGGAATTTGGTGGACCGGGGCATGCAGGCAACAGTAGCAGGTATATCTCAGGTGTGCAGGCAGCAGCAAGCAGACCCCAAGCACACAGGTGGTGGCTAGTGGACCATGGGCATGGGGTGGCAATGGTGCAGACCCAGTGAGGCCTCGCAAGGTGGCTGGCTGACCAGGTGGTCCCACATGCCTGCGGATAACCCAGGTGGAGGGGAAGTGGCGGAAGGGACTGGAATCTGAGAGAGAGCGGAGCAAGTGTCATTGTTCCTTCTTGGACCTCACCCCCAAAAATAGCATCACTACCCAGCAAATGGGCTGCTCCGCTCCGGGGAACACCTAAGGCTCTGCCCCTCACTACATAACAGCCACGACCAGACCAAAAAAAAAAAAAAAAGGCTCAAACGGGAGAACAAATCAAAGCCCCAGAGCCAATTCATCTAAGCAACCAAGAGATAGCCAACCTATCAGATACACAGTTCGAAGTACTGGTGATCAGGATGCTCACAGAATTGGTTGATTTTGGTCACAAATTAGATGAAAAAATGAAGGCTACAATAAGTGAAATGAAGGAAAACACACAGGGAACCAATAGGGATGGGAGGAAAACTGGGACTCAAATCAATGGAGTGGACCAGAAGGAAGAAAGAAACAACCAAACAGAAAAGAAGGAAGAAACAAGAATTCCAAAAAATGAGGAGGGGTTTAGGAACCTCCAGGACATCTTTAAACATCCCAACATCCAAATTATAGGGGTACCAGAAGGGGAAGAAGAGCAACAGTGGAAAACTTATTTGAACAAATAATAAAGGAGAACTTCCCCAATCTGGCAAAGGAAATAGACTTCCAGGAAGTCCAGGAAGCTCAGAGAGTCCCAAAGAAGTTGGACCCAAGGAGGAACACACCAAGGCACATCATAATTACATTAGCCAAGATTAAAATGAAGGACAGAATTCTAGAAGCAGCAAGGGATAAGAGGACAGTCACCTACAAAGGAGTTCCCATCAGACTGTCAGCTGATTTCTCAAAAGAGACCTTCCAGGCAAGAAGGGGCTGGAAAGAAGTATTCCAAGTCATGAAAGTCAAGGACCTCCATCCAAGATTGTTCTATCCAGCAAAGCTGTCATTTAGAATGGAAGGGCAGATAAAGTGCTTCTCAGATAAGGTCAAGTTAAAGGAGTTCATCATCACCAAGTCTTTATTATATGAAATGTTAAAGGGACTTATCTAAGGAAAAAGAAGGTAAAAAATAGGACAGTAAAAAAGACAGCAAACTCACAGATATTAACAACCACACCTAAAACAAAAGCAAAGTAAGCAAACATCTAGAACAGGAGCAGGAACACAGAAATGGAGATCACATGGAGGGTTAGCAACAGGGGAGTGGGAGGAGGAGAGAGGGGGAAAAGGTACAGAGAATAAGTAGCATAGACGGTGGGTAGAAAATAGACAGGGGAGGGCAAGAATAGTGTGGGAAAAGTAGAAGCTAAAGAATTTATGACACATGGACATGAACTAAAGGGGGAATGTGGGTGGGAGGGGGTGTGAAGGGTGGAGGGGAATGATGGAGGAGAAATGGGAAAACTGTAATAGCATAATCAATAAAATATATTTAAAAATACAAAAAAATAAAAAATAAAAAAAGACTGCAAGGAGAATCTCTAACTCCAGTCTACTAACAGAGCCATATACGATCAATATAACCCAGTCAAACCCAGTCATGAGAATGACCTCCCATCACCTTTGCTGTAGTCTATTGATTAGAAGGAACTCATCGGTCCCATTCACACTGAGGAGAAGAAATGACACAAAGATGTGAGTGCCGGGAGGTGGGGATAACTAAGGGGTCACCTTAGGGTCTATCTCCACACCAGGCAATGTTCTAGATCTAGGCAATGAGATTACATCAGTGGGCAAAAGAGGAAAACAAAGTCTGCCTTCATAGACAGTACAATCTAATACACATTAGACTGAATATATGTTCCCCTTTTTAAAACCAATAAGGTGACACTGTACATAATCTTTTGTATCTTGCCATTTCAACTTATAACCTAGCTTGGAAATTTTTTTCTTTCAAGGACTTACAGAATTTAGGTTATTCTTTATAACAGGTGCCACAGTGCCCTCACGTATCTTGGGCAGGCTTATCCAAATTTTATCTCCGGGAGGTCATTTATAAAGACATTCTAATCTGCTCTAGCCTTGGCTCTGCTTCATTCCAGCTATAAGAACTTGGAAAAATTACTTAAGACTTTGCATTTCATTTTGCTACTCTATTACAGAATGGTAATTTAAGTGGATTCGTGTTCAAAAAGCACAGAATATAGTTCCTAAAACTATGTGCCTATAGTGCATGGTACATACTTCACATATTAACTTTCCTTTCTTGTGTACTTTATCAACCACTCCATGAAATGCATCCCAAATCTTTCTGTATTTTCCAAATTAGATAGGAGAAAAGATGCATTCTTAGAAAGGAGAGAGAGAGAGAGAGAGAGATAACTTTGCAACAGGGCTAGATAATGAATGTCCCTGCTCGGATGGTGAACTTGGCCTCTGTACGTTTCCTGTGACTTAATCCTGCCCAGTTTGATTGTCTTGATCAAGACCTGTCCCCACTCCTTTTTTCTTTATTACTTAAAACATATACCCTCAAATCTATGCTGTCTGCATTTTCAAGGGGATATATAGGTGTTATAACTTTAACTGAATATACTTGCATAATCTAATTTAATGTTAATGTATTCATGAGGAGTGCAACATAACATATACATCTAAGTAACAATGTTCTTACTTACATAATGTGCCTAATTCAGGGATAAGATTTCACTGGCGTGAACTTCATTCCGGATAGGAGGGGACTCACTAATGAAGTGAATATTTGAGGGGGGGAAATGCTTGTAGTCATAGGTTCAAATCACACTATAAAGGTGCCTCCCCTCTTGCCCCCCGTTAAAGCTTGCCTGCCCCCAAAGGATCAGGAGTCTGAGGAGGTGCTAGACTTGGCTATGTAACCTCCAAAGGAACATGTGTTTCTTCAACCAAAAACAGCTTTTCCTTAGCTTTAAACTCAAGAGAATGGAAGATTGACCTGAGGAGGGGAACTCAAGAAAATTTTCTTTCAGATCTAAATAAAAGGCAAATTAAAGACTTTCGCTGATGAGAAAGGAGGAACTAAACTTATTGTGTGCAGAATCTTTTCTGTCTTTCATAGAAAAGGAGAACAGGTTTACCAAGGAATCAGTTTTTCTTGCTTTTGCATCTCTAAGTATAGGCATCTGTGCAGAGCGACACCTAGTGGTCACCAGAATGTCTTGAATAGCAAGTCCAACGAATAGTGTGCGTGTGTTTGTGTGTGTGTGTGTGTGTGTGTGTGTGTGTGTGTGTTGGAGCATTTGTAAAGGCCTCTTTTCTTTCTCCATATTCATAAGCTGTGAACAAACTGAGCTGTTCATTGGTTTGGATTCCAATGCAACTTCCTGGCCACATATCCACTTATTGTTAAATCATAGAGAAAATTAATATTTGAGTAGTGGGTAGAAGTTGCCAAGTAGAAAGGAACAGTGATTCTGATGTGTGAGAAAAATGATTTATCCAAATCTGGAATCTGAAAGGCAGAAGCAAAGCATGGTACCCAACCTAATAGATTTCAAAGGACCACTGGCTTTTGTGGTTGGACTCTTTAGAGTCCAGAGTACATTGTTATGCCAGTACAATGCCAGAGTACATCGTTATGTGGTTCCCACTCTGCCTTTCAACCCACATCTGGGTGGACGTGTTGCCCATCTATATTCCTAATTGGACAGGGGAAGTTAGAGAGATGAGAAGTTTACAATGGAGGAAGGGAATATCAGCTTCTCCTGGTGATCTGTCTTACCCAGGAGCCATTTAAAACTCCCTAGTGCCTTAAGAAAGGAATTTTTATTTCCTCCACTTATCAGTAGATTCTCTCTGGAGTGAGATCCAGAAAATTTTGGATTTGGCCTCCCATGGCTTGAGGTGACAAAAACTTCTTTTTAGGTAACGTGCAAAATGAAAATTGGGAAAGCCACCAAGAATTTATCAAATCCAATTCTCATAAGCTTCATTTTGAGGATTAAAAAAGACAGGTATAATAAATATGACCGAATTTGGCCACTAAAACAAATAATGAAAAAAGAGCCTGGAAAATGATAATGGGAAGAATTTTATGGGAGAATTTATAGTAGTTCAGATTCTAGTGGAAACGTAAGAAATTGGTTTTCCCAACTTTATAAACTAAAGGTTAATGGTCCCAAATTTTGCCCATTTTTCTTTTCACCTGGGACCTGGTATTATTTCATTACATTTTATACTTGACTTTTTTTAAAAGCTTATACCAAAGGAGATCCAGAGAATACTTCTTATCACAAAATTGAATGGTGGTCCCCGATGATTTGTACACTGTTTCTCTTTGTCATCTCCACAGGTACAACTCTACTTAATTGGACTTGGAATGCACCCATCCCAATCCATTACCTTACAAATTGTTCAACTCCAAATACATTGGTTTTCTTCTTGATGAATTTCAAACCTGTCCAATTCAAGGAGCAAGCAAACTTTGCACGCATTTATTTTTTCCTCTCCTGTCTACACTTTTATGTTCTTTGTCACCTTAAAATAATATCTGTTGAAAACAACATATAACGTTGTCCTCTAAAACACTTTTGCCTCTATGACCAGTCAATGATGACCTATGCTACATCAGTTCAACAAAGATTTCCCTGTTTTTTAAAACTAATACAGAACCTGCATATTGCCATATGGTTAGGAATATGGCCATTAACAAAATCTTTTTGAATAAATAACAATTTCAAATGGGGTAAAGTAAGGACGTGTCTGACTTTCTTATTTTTAACCAGTATCTTAATATGTTTTTTTCCACAACCTGGGTACCTGCACTCCCATGCTTCCCATGCTCAAAAAAAAATAAATACATAAAATAATAATTATAAGCAGTTCCACCTATCGTAGATGACTTCATGTTATTGCCATGCGTTTACTGGTCTTAATAGACAATTGGCCCTACTTTCTATACCAAATAGTCACAGTCAAACAGTTTGAAGCTGAGGCGTCACTTTTCAAAGAAGTCCACAGCATCAGCACGCACTGGCTGCAGGTTAAAATCCTATGGAACAACATGATGTATTCAAGTTCTTAGTTGTACACTTTGAAGGTAATTCTTAGATTGCTCAAGGTAATATGTTCTATTGGTTCTACTAAGTTACTCTGTGTTCCATGTGGGCGTTTGTTTACACCTCTTGTGAAATATTTCTGGACTGATAGTGTTGTGGTCATGATTAGAGACTAAAGTTTTAGGATCATGAATAGCATTCTTCATAGAAATGGAGTGACCCCAAAACTACCTCAAGAGGAGAGTTTTGGTCCAGCCCAGGAGTATTGCCTCTCCTTTTCTTGATGTGCAGGGTGCCAGGGAGGGTACCAGTGGTTTTTTGTCCTGGACATGTGTCTTTCTCATCCTTCCTCAGAGGGTATAAACCCTATGTCCAGCTGTGCTGAGTGGAAGAATTCACAGCTCTCTTCTTAAACAATATATACAGAAGCTTCTACCTGGTGCTTTTCATATCCCAGATGACTAATTTTAACTCAAAGTCACTTAATATTTATCAAAGGTTGAGTTGAAGATAATGGTATTTGTATAAAATCCTTGGTAAACTTATGGGCCACTTTTCAAATCAAAAAGGCAAGTAGAAAAATGAAACTAAATAAATTTTGGAAATGCAATATCCTGAGAAGAGGTATTAATAAAAATATAAATCAATGCAAGAGATGTTTTAATATATTCTTTTTTACCAGAAAGTTCTGGGATACATCTCTCATCTTTTTAGGTAAAATCATGAAAGATAAATATATGTATAAGTAGATATCTATGAATGTTATTTTTAATTACATTTATTGGGGTAACATTCGTTAATAGGATCATACAGGTTTCAAGTATACATTTCCATGACACATGATCTGTACATTGCACTGTGTGCCCACCACCCAAAGTCAAACCATCTCCCATCACCATATATTTGGCCCTCTTTGCCCCACCCCCCACTTCCCTCTGGTAATATATTCATCTATCATTGACAGGTAAAGAATCGTTGTGTGCCTAGAAAATGTCAGATCCTAGAAGATAAGTGCTTTCAGCCTCATTTATGGACATACCCTAATCTCTCAACTTAACTTTGAAAACACTGAAGTTCAAACAGCCTTTTAGCTTTGTGGACCTTTGAGGTAATACTTCCCTCCTTTATCCATGTATGTGCAATACAGTTTTCTATGTAATAGAAAGAGAGTATAATCTTCTCCCACTCCACCCACCTCGCTGATTCTTTGCTTCAACATGTCCAATGGAAAGAGAATTGCTTGGCGCTTTGCTGGCAACCGGTTTAACCGTTGCCTAACAGTTGCCTAAGTGTTTCTTGAGGAAACACAGAAGGCAGAACAAGCTGTTTAAAGGAAAATATGGGTGTGTGTATGTGCGTATGTGTAGGGGAATATATAATATGTTTCCTGATGTTTTTTCCCTCTTCAAAATTCCCAAATCATAGGGCCCCAAAGTACATGAGATAAAATCTGACAGAATTGAACACAAAATAATTTAACAACAGTAGTTGGAGACACAATGCCTTACTTCCAACAACAGAAAGACCAAGATTGAAAATCGACAAAGAAATAGAAGACCTGAATAATAATATAAATCCCCTCCACCCAGCAGAGACCCATAGAACACTCCACCCAACAGCGGTGGAACACGCTTTCTTCACCAGTGAGCATGAAATGTTCTCCAGGATAGACCGTGTGTCAGGTCATAATATAAACTTCAATAAAGTCAAAAAGAGTGGAACACTACAAAGTGTGTTCTTCAGCCATGATGGAATAAATCAGAAATCAGTTAACAGAAGGAAATTTAGGAAATTCACAAATGCATAAAAATTAAACAGCATCCTTCTACTGAATAACCAATGGGTCGAATAAAAAAATCACAAGAAAATTTAGAAAATATATTGAGATTAATAAGAATGAAAATACAACATACTAGAATTATGGAAGGCAGTAAAAGTAATGCTTAGAGAGTTATTTGCAGCTGTGTTTATATTTTAAGAAAAAGATCCCAACTCAATAACTTAACCTTCCCTTTTAAGAAACTAGAAAAAGAAGAGCAAATGAAAGCAAGCAGGAGGAAGGAAGTGATACAGGCTGAATTGGAAGTCAATTAAATAAATAACAGACAAACAATAGAGAAAATAAAATTAAAATGTGATTTCTTGAGATCAACACAAGCATTTAGCTAGACTGGGCCATGAGAAAAGTGAAAGGACTCAAGTTACTAAAATCAGAAAGAAAAGCAGGACTATTGCTACCAACCTTAGAGAAATAAAAAGGATTAAAACACAAAATATAATTGTATGTCAATAAATTAGGTAATCTAAATAAAATGAATAAATTTCTAGAAAGATACAAACTACCAAAACTGATATAAGAAGTAGAATATCTAAATAGACCTGTAACAAACCTTTCTACAAAGAAATCCCAGGATGAGATGGCTTCATTGGTAAACTCTACTAAATGTGCAATGAAGGATGAACACCAGTCCTCCATAAACTCTTCCACAAAAAGGAAGAGAAGGGAATATGTACTTCCTAACATTCTAGTATTACTGATTTCAAAAGATCTCACAGGACAGGAAAACTACAGGCCAATATCTCTTATGACTGTAAAAGCAAAAATCCTCAATAAAATACTAGACAAACTGAACCCAGCAACATATACAAAGTACACCATAACCAAGTGAAATTTATCCCAGAAATATAACGTTGGTTCAATATTTAGTAATCAGCCATGTAATATACCACATTAATAGAATATAGGATAAAACCCACATGATGATCTCGATAGACCTAAAAAGCAGTTGACAAAATCCATCACTCTTTCATGAATAGAAATAACAAGTTAGGAATAACAGGAAACTTCCTCAACCTTATCAAGAGCATCTATGAAAAATCCACAGCTAACATTATATTTAATTGGAAAAAAGATTGAAGAGTTTCACCTAAATCAAGAGTAAGATGAAGATATCCATTAATAGGCATCCATTTGGAAAGAAAGAATTAAAATTATTTCTATTTTCAGATGTCATAATTTTGTACATAGAAAATCCTAAGGAATCTACATAAAAACTATTATAACTAATAAACAAGTTCAGCAAGGTTGCAGGACATAAAAACAACACACAAAAGTCTATTGTAACTTTATGTACTAGCAATGAATAGTCAGAAAATGAAATTTAAAGAAACAATTCCGTTTACAATAGAATAAAAAATAAAATACCTAGGAATAAATTTAAGAAAATAAGTATAAGACTTGTACTTTAAAAACTACAAAGTATTGTTGAAAGAAATTAAAGAGTATCTAAATAAATGGAAAAAAATGATCATAGATTGCAAAGCCTAATATTGCTAAATAGCATTACTACCTAAACTGATCTAGAGTTTAAATGGAATCCCTATCAAAATATCAGCTGACTTTCTTACAGAAAATGATGAGCTGATCCTCAAATTTATATGGAAATGCAAGAGATCAAGAACAGCCAAAACAATTTGCAGGAAAAGAAAAAGAACATAATTGAAGGATTCAAATCAAATTTCCTGATTTTAAAACTTCCTATAAAGCTCCAGTAATCAAGACCGTGTGGTACCAGCAGAAGGGTAGACATAAACATCATTGGAACACATATCAGAGTCCAGAAATCTCACATTTATGGTCACTCTGTGCTTGGGAATCAGTTGACAATGTGGAAATCCATAGAGACAGAAAATAGATTAGTGTTGTCGGAGGCTAGAGGGAGCGGGGAATGAGGAGTAGCTGCTAATGGTTACTAGGTTTCTTTTTGGGTGATGGAATATTCTGGAACTATATCATGATAATAGGTGTACAGTTTTATAAATATATGAAAATCCACAGAATTGCACACTTCCTAAGAAATGAATGAATGACTATTCTAAATCATCTTCATACTTCTGGGCATTTATCTAAGTTTGTCCTACTATATAATCATTTCCAAATATATATAGTCTCCCCATCTAGACTGTATGATGCTTGAAGACAGGAATTCCATATCATTCACTTTTGTACCATGCCGAATATTTCTACATAGTAAAAAAATCGATAAACACTTTCTGAAAAATTTAGTATCCCTAACACTTCAAGCTTCCCAACAACGTTTGTTTCCTTAAGAGCCTTCAGAATGGCTTGAGTAGACTCCAAAACCATTGATCTAGTTAATCCAGCCTCTCCTGCTCACCTTGGAGATTTGCAGCAAGTAGTTGCTGCCAAATAATTAGAACCAAGAGCTTGTTTTTGTCAATGCTGATTCTATTCCATTTCTTGTCTGAAGAGTTACTTTGTTAGAGTGTTTTTCATGACTTCAGTCATTCAAGTCTCTGTTATGTTGATCTTCCAGGTCCCTTGTAAATCCAGGCTTCACTGTTCTCCCACCATCCCTGCTACCTCTACCTGTCCTTCTGCACCTCCTGCTTTCTAAGTCTGGAGTTCTGCAGCCAAACAATGAACACTTTCTCCATTTTTGTAGTCCCAGTCTAGTGCCAGGCTGCCAATTACCTCCACCTTCTTCTTGGGCATTTATTCATTCATTCACTCATTTGTTAAGTAAATATGTATTGAGTACCCAGTATATGCCTGCACTGTTCTAGCTGCCATTGCTCTGATTACCTTTTATGTTTATTCACTGAGGTGGAAATGGAGTGTTTACTTATACAACTAAAGGAATTTATGTCCCATAGGTAAGAATGTTAGAGGAATTTGTGTTTCACCATATGAAACACTAGCTGACTCACTGATGAATCATTTTCATATTTGAAGGACCTTGGAAAATGAGGCAACTTCTTTTCATCTACTATAGACACAGTATTTTTAATCAATTTTAATTTCAAATCTATCTTGCAATGTAAGCAAATTACCATCACTTGCTTGGATTGTACTGGTTATGACTTCAGTGTTAGGGTTACCCTCACTGCTTAAATCAGAAAAGAAATATTGTTGAGCGTTAAGTCTTGCTTATATGTGTATTCATGCTGTATGATTACTGCCAGCTCTTCAGAAAATCTGGACTAATTTCTGGAAGCCTCTTCAGTCTGTCATATTAAAAGATGCACCATAATTTAATCGACTCGAGAATTTGATTATCTTCACCTATTATTTTAATAGTGCAACAAAATCCTTCATTCTCATTTTAAGAGGGCCCAAGGAAAGCTGAGGGGAGCTTCATAATGAAACTGAGTTCAATCAGCCTGGAAAAGCACGGCTGTGAGTCCTGAAGGATTAGTGGGGCCGAACCCCCCAGCTCCCAGCCTGACAGATCCAATTTCCAAAGAGTGTCTGCATGCGTGCATAGTGCTTGCTCAGGCGTGCCTCCTTCTCGTATGTTTCCTCAAACAACCATTAGTCCCGTTTTGTAGCAACTACCTACGGAGAAGAGGAACCAATATATTTTTTTAATCGGGTCTCCTCTGGTCCTCATGTACAGCTGCCCGCTTTGTACATATACAGATGGAATGTTTGATTGGGCAGGAACTGGCCTTCCTCCGCCCACCCAGACCTCTCTACAGTCTGGTAACTAAAAGTCTCTACCTGAAAGGTCGGGTGTGTTTAAATCCTGACACTAATCCATAGTATCAGAGCTGGAAATCCCCTTAAAGCCTTGTTACTCAAAATCTAGGCTACAGACCAATAGTATCAGCATCTCATGGGTACTCGTAGAAATGCCCATTATTAGACACCACTGCAGATCTTAAAGGAATCAGAATCTCCGGAGTGGGGCCTGAAAATCCATACGGTAACAAGGCCTCCGGGTGATGCTGATGCTCACAACATTTTCAGAATCATTGGCATGTTTGTTGTCCTGCGTCATTCTAAATATTCAGACCTCTTGCCTATAGCCTGTTCTCTTCTTTCCCAGACCCTCTAGCCTGCATTCCTGTCCCATTGTCCCTGTTACTTTTTTTTCTCCTAGGTGAGGTTCCTGACTCCAGCCTCCACTGACCGCTCTGGATAGGTCTCCATACCTGCATATTTCTTCCTGCATTTGCTCACTTTGCTGAGCTCAGCCTCTGACTTATTTGCTTACAGTAGCCACCTTCTTACTTCCTTTCCAACCTACCTCCCTGCCTAGGGCTCCTCCTGACCTGGCTGCACAGGTGACATCTACACATGAGAGCCTCCAGGCACGTCCCCATTAGCACAGGTCTCCCCACTGTCCTCTCTGCCATCTGTCTTCCCCTCGCAGCTCATTTTCCTCACAGCTGCCATATATTTTTCTAAGGAACAAAACTGATATTATCTTCTGCTTAAAAACTCCTATAGACTTCTAATTTTCTGCACCATAAAGTCCTAGCTCCTTAGCATGACACCTGAAACTCTCCACAGGCCCCTTTCTCATACATCTGACTCTCCTTCTTTTCCCCCATTCCTCTACCCACCCCACCACAATGGCCTCAGATCCCCAAGCTTGTTCTCAGCCTATGGACTATCACTAGCTGTTTCCTCTGCCAGGAATAGTCTTGTGTCTCATACTTGAATGACTCACTTGTAGTTCTTCATAATTTAGCTTAAAAATTACTGATTCAAAGAAATCTCCAATAAATCATCTCCACCCAAAGCAGCCACTTGGTCCATCTGATGTGACCATCATGTCTGCTTTAAGTCACTATAAAGCACTTAATACCACTATGTTTTTTCTTGCTTATTTGTGGTCTGTTTCCATTCATTTTAGTCCAAGCTCCATAAAAGCAGAGACCTTTCCTATCTTGTTCATTTAGAAACTGTGCCTTGACAACACAGTAGGTTCTCAATAGATTATTTGAGAAAGATGAAATACAAGGAAGGAAAAAAAGAGAGAGAAGGTAAGAAACACATAAAGTTAATGCGAATGAGAAAGCATTTTCCCATATTATAAAAGTAAATGCATGAGGAAGACATAAAAAAAACGATAAAAGTAATGCTGATGATGGTGGGGCAAGCTTTGACTTCCCAGCTCCCCCTTTGCAAAAGTTAATCGTTTCACCTTTGCCAGCACAGTGATTTCTGAAAGTCCATGTAATAGCATTTCTCACCTTGTGTTGTAATTACTTATTCACACAGTTGTCTCTCCCTATAGCCTGTGATCTCCTTGTGGGCAGGAGATGTGTATTTATAGCCCTAGTGCCTGGCACAGAGCCTGGAAAATAGTAGAAGCTTAATAAATGCTGAAAGAACAAATGGGTAAAAGAAAGAGAAAGAAGGAAGCACTGGAATGATAATGTGGGGAACAGAAGATGTGATAAAATTCCTCGCCTTTTTTGTTGCTGTCTCCTGGTCCAAGTCATTGCAAATGAATGCGGTAAAGCATCCACTTACAAGTAGGCACTAAATAAGGTAGCGCAGCATGGAGGTTAACAGCAGGGCTCTGAAGCCAGTCCATCTGGGTGTGCATCCTGGAGCAACCACCTACTGGTTAAGTGACTTTGGACAAATTAGTTAACCTTTTTGTACCTCAGTTTCTTCATCTATAAAATGGAAATGATGAGGAAATTGACCTCATTGCTCTGTGTGAAAACTGAGAGTTAATACATGTGTTAGTTAGCTTTCGATGCATTAAAAAAAAAAACTACCCCCAAATTTAATAGTTTAAAGCCATTATTTAGTCATGATTCTTGGAGTTGACAATTTGAACTAGGCTCAGCTAAGGAGTTCTAAGTGGTTCTGCTGGTCTCGCCTGGGCCCATTCTGTGCTGACAGTCAGCTGGAGGGTCAGCAGGGGCTGGTCGGCCTGAGGTGGCCACAGTCACAAGTCTTGTCCTTGGCTTGGGTGACTGCACTGTGCATCTTCACCATTTATCAATGTAGCCTGGACTTCATGCATTGGCTGAGTTCTAAAGGCTAAAATATGAGGTCAGGCGCAAGTACCAAAGCACTTTCAAACCTTTTCTTTTGTCACCTCTGCTGACTTCTCATTGGCCAAAGCAAGTCATATGGCCAAGTCCAGAGTCAAGAAGTCAAGAAATTGACTTTACGTCTTGATGAGAGGAGTACTGTGGTCATTTTTTTTAAGTACATGAAAACACAGAAAAAAAAAAAAAAACACTTCGGAGAGTGGCTAGTACCTAATACAGAGTGTGTAAGTACTAGTTATCAGTCCAGGTGGCAATACCCGTACAGACGCTTCACAACCCAGCCCCTATTGTACTGCTCTGATTGACAAAGTGAATTATTACAAAATTAGAAGTAGAAACAGGAAACAGAACCGGAATGAAATATCCTCACACAGTTTTATTTTACAGGAAAAAAAATGGTAATTCTACAAAGCTAACTCCATTTACAACAGGCTCTTCAGGTTTCTGTATTTCAGTGTGGCTTAGGAGGCAGGATGCTGGGCTCTGGGATCAAACGGCCTATGTTAGAATTGTGAGGATTCTAGCTCACGACTAACTTGCCGGGTAACCTCAGACAAATTGCCGAAGCACCCTAAGCCTTGATTTCTCCATCTGGAGAAATGGTAAATTTTAATTCTTGAGGTTTTTAAAAGAGGCTTAGTATGTACAGAGCTTCTGGCATATAGCAAGCATCCAATAATATTAGCTATTATTTTTCTTATTTTTTTTAAGAATCAAAAATCATCTAATATAGTTCAGAGATTTCCAAACTTGGTGGCACATTGGAATTACCTGGGGAGCTTTGAAATACTGACACCTGTCTGATTCCAGAAGCTCTGATACATATGGTCTGGAAGGAGGCCCTACGCCCGGTGGATTTTTAAAGCTCCCAAGGTAGTTCTAAGGTGCAGTGGAGATTTAGAACCATGGGCCTATTGATGAGGATGTTAGAGATGATCCAGAGTAAACGTTTCATTTCACACATGAGAGATCTGAGACCCAAAGACATGATAGGCATTACTTAATGGCAGCCAGCTGATGGGTAAGAAACGTGGAAACTGGTACCCACAGCTCTTTCCCTTCTGTCTCGCCACTGCCAGGACAGGTTACGCCAGGCCAGCCCGCGTGATCCTTCTCACCAAGAACCAGGAGCTGAGAAAGGGGAAGTCTACCTGACGCCAAACTCAATGTTCCTACATTAACTCCAGGAATGATTTGGATTGCCCTTGGTTTTACAACCTTCTCACTACATTTTTCAGGTTTGAGTCATAACAGGACTCAGACTCTGCCTATGTTTGTTTGAATTAGACTTTTATTTCATTTATTCATTTTTTCCTTTGCAATGAAATGTCATCTTATAGTCACATTCATGCAAGCTCTGAGCTGTATTTCTGGGAAGGAAAGCAGACTTTTTTTTTTTTGTAATTTAATTTTTTTATTGTTTCCCCATTACAATTGTCCCCATTTCCACACATTACTCTCCCCTGCCCTACCCACCCCACCTCCCACATTCAATCATCTTCTCCCACCACCACCCCACCCCATTGCCTTTGTCCATGGATCCTTTTTTTTTCTTCTTTTCTTCTTCCTTTCCTCTTTGTATCCCTCCCCTGACTCCACCCCATAAAGGACAATCATCTGAGATTACTACCTTCCTTGTGAATAATCTTTAACTGTAGGGAATTTCCTACTCCTTTTAAACTGTTTATGGCAATAGAAGTGTTCCTCAGTTCATAATAGTGATTCCGTTGAAATACCAATAATTCTCAGGATCAGAGGGCCAGACTCTCCGCTGAGGTTAGGACAGATGGGCGAGGCCAGGGTGGGGGAGGGAAGCGGGCCTGTGAGACTGTTCTCTCCCCAAAAGGCTGACCCAGGAGGGCTAAGGGAAAAGGAAAGTGGGTGGTGTCAGGTATTTCTGAGGAGCAGGCAGAGTACTCAAAGAACACTCCTTTATTTCTTTTCTTTCCAGCTTTAGCCTTTACAAATATTAGCCCTTTGTCATTTTCTCAGAACTTCTAATTACTAAGATTGATGGGAACAAATTTAATGAGCAAGAAAAAGGTGGATACAGAGCAAGATTCTCAGGAACCTGGCCTTTTAAAGAGGAAGTATTCTTATATGAATCAAGTTGGATACCAAATTGAAAATGCAACATAATCTCATTGTATGGATATCTCTACACACATATGTATGTGTGTGTGTGTATATATATATTTGATTATCCCACTGAAAGATGGAATCATAGAGAATATTTTTTCATTCCTGATTTTTACGATGAATATGTATTACTTGTGTATCTAAAAACAATAAAATCATTATTTTAAAAACAAAACAAATGCTATGGATATTCAGATACAGCCTTGCAGTCATTCTCTTTTGATAATCATTATACCCACGATATTTCGTGTTTTCACACAATATTTAGGATCATTCAAGTTATGAAATTAATTGATTTCTTTAATTGCTTACTGATTCGTGTGTGTACATGTGTGCACGCATGCTCAGGTCTGTTGTATTTCTGGCCTTTATTCCAACCCCTACTTATCACTTTAAGCCAATTTGTATCATTTCCCTGGCCTTCTCAGCATTTGTGACACTTCCAATTCCATCTGCAGATTTAATTAACGTGTTGCTTATTCACTCTTCCACATCACTGATGACAAGAGACATAAAACTGGACCACATAGTGACTGCCACCCCACTTCAGTACCTCCCACAACTGGACACATCCTCCTGCTTTACCCAGTTTCTAAGCCAAGCTGATTGAAACTGATTTTGCAAGTAAAATTCACTTAGACATTGCATCAAATGATTTATGAAGTCCACGCAGCCGTGTGGTGTCCCATTAATCACAGACACTACAATAATCTATTTGTGTGCAGCAGGCCTCATAAATCGGAATAAAATAAATTCCACAAGCGCATCCTCAGGTTCTGCGGCAGGGCGCATGGTTTTATTCAGGGCACCATCCGCATAATGCAATGTTAGCAGACAGGCAGATTCCTGAGCTTGGTCAAGCAAGTAGAAATATGCATTCATTTGAAGATGCATGCCGAAGCTAAAGAAATTATGGCGGTTTGTTTATCCGCTGGTGAGAGAATTTCTGTAGGGCTCAGTTCTCTCACATTTTTTGCGAAAGCTTAAGTAAATAAACAGAGTATATGAGGCTCAAGTGGTGAGATGATTTTGTTAACAAACAGTCCAGAATCACATTATCAAATAAATATTGAGCACTTAAATGTCATCATCATTTGGAGAATCTCATTTCAATGATATTATTAAATAGCTGTGTAAATTCTCTTTTGTGGTTGTTCTGTTTCACATAACAAAAGAATGTTTGTAGTCATGGCAAGCACACTTCCTTTGTGAATGTATTTCATATCTTGAATACACTGCAACATTATTGCAAACCATGTCTGGTAAAGATTGTGAATGACCTAGCTAGGAAGTAGCCTTTTTTTTTTCTTCCAAAATAAAAATAGATTTATTTTTTAATTATAAAAAGAATATTTTAAAGTAAAAGTTTAACAATATAAGAATACATTGCATGAAATAATAATAACATGAAAATATATAAAAGAATTGTGTGAATCCTAACACACAAAGATGATCACTCCCAATGTGTTAGGTGAATAGTTTTTCCAGAATATTATCCACATGTGTATGTTTGTTTCTACAGAGATAGATACAGAGATACAGATACAAACAGAATGAGATAAGATTCTACTGCAATTGTTCTATTATTACCTGCATTTTCAACACTATATTGTGAATATGTCTCCAATACAATAAATATAGAACCACGTTTATTTAATAACTATAGTTTTCCATTACATAGATGTACTTAATTAAAACTCCATTAATGGACATTCAGGGTTTTTAAAAATTTTTTAACTATAAGCAAAACTACGGTGTACAACCTGGTTATTAAATATTTGGACATATAAACTTACTTTCTTCTTTTTAGAATAAAAGGCTTTCTTAGGATAAGAATAAGAATTCTTTTCTTTTTTTAAAAGACTTTATTTATTTATTTTTTTAGAGAGGGGGAAAGGAAGGAGAAAGAGAGGGAGAGAAACATCAATGCATTGTTGCCCCTCATGTGCCCCTAACTGAGGACCTGGCCCGCAACCCAGGCATGTGCCCTGACTAGGGATCAAACTGGCGACCCTTTGGTTCGCAGGCCTACACTCAGTTCACTGAGCTACACCAGCCAGGGCAAGAATTCTTCTCTTAAAATAACCTCTTAAAATTGTAATATCTGATCAGGGGTTTTATCCAGCTAATATTTTGACATTTATTGCTAAACTGCCTTACAGAAAAAAATGTACCAAGTTATACCATCACCAATAATTCATAGAAGTATTTATTGCCCTCATCATTGCTAACCCTAGATATTGCTACTCTTTAAAAATGTTTGTCAATCTGGTAGATGTAAAGTGTTTTCTCATTATCTTAATTTGCATGTCTTTGGCTATATTGAGTTGAACATCTTTTTTATATGTTTATTGGTCATTTATGTTTCTTCTTTTGGGAGTTACCTGTCCTTGTATATTTCCACTTGGAGGAGGCAATGTTTATCATTTTTACTGATTTATAGAAGCACTTTTATACTATGTTAATGCTGCTTTTAATCAAAGCCATGGTATGAGCCTAATGAGTCTAATTTCCTTGCAGACTTGCCACTGAATTATAGGTCAGCTTCAAAAATACATTGAGAAATGGCAACATTCGTAGAAAATAGATTTATCTCCCAAACTGACAATGTTAGTGCTTTGAAAACAATACTTATCTGTATATCTGATTCTTAGGTATTTATTTAAATAGAATATTATAATCCTAAGGCTTAAGAGTCTGTGCTTTGAAATCAGATTATCTATCTTCAAATCCTGCTTCTTTCATTTAGGACTTAGTTGATGACCTAAGACAAGTTATTGAACTATTCTGCGCCTTGGTTTCCTCCTCTATAAAATGAGGATGATAATAGTCTCTACTGCACAAAGTTGTTGGGTGTTCAATGAGAGCAAGGATGTAAAGTATTTACAATAGAACTCAGAACATTTAGGGCTGAGCTATTTAATCACTATTATTAAGTGTAATATTATACAGTTTCACAAACTGCTCAAACCTAAACCACCAGGTATACTTTAAGGCATTTCTTAAATGTATGTTTATTGCTCTATCTGTAGGTAAGCTGTCCTGATGATATGTTCAGACTCCTCACATTTCCTTTGAAGAACTTAAAAATACGAGAAAGTTCTAGAATGAGATACAAATCAGAAACCAAAGGGACTCTCTCCTTGGTCCCTTTGGTAGTTTTTTAATATAACAAGAGAATAAGAATAAGAATAAGAATAAGAAGAAGAATAAGAAGAAGAATAAGAAGAAGAAGAAGAAGAAGAAGAAGAAGAAGAAGAAGAAGAAGAAGAAGAAGAAGAAGAAGAAGAAGAAGAAGAAGAAGAAGTTGTTCTAATTCTCACACAGGTCTAAAGAGTTTATGCATCACCTAAGCAGGCTTGAGATAGTTGAGAAGCATGACAAGGGTGAGTTGGATGATGAACAGTTGGAAAAGACCTGGAAGCTCAGTTGGTCAGCAAGGCTGGGTAAACTCATTGTACTGAATAGGTAAATGGCCACGGCCCTAATCTGCAAGTAAGGACCTGGGAGCACAAGCCGCCTAGCCAAGATGTCCTGATCCTGCAACAAGATAACCAGACCAGACTCAGTGTTCCATGGGCTGAGGGTGCTACTGTGTCACACTGAGGAAAGGAGTCACCCAACCTGGATCTCAGTCTTCTTTTCTTTCCTTCTTTCTTTTTGTTGCATTCTTCCTTTGCATTTAAATTGGTTCTCTTTTGATATGTAGTTTCTTTATTTATTTACTTACTTACCTATTTAGGATCTCAGTCTTAACTCAGGCACATGGCCGTGACCTTGGGATATTTATGTAATGTCTCTGAGCCTCCGTTCCTCTTCTGTAAAAATATGTCTGATCATACTTCACAATCAGATTGCTCTAAAGATTGAAGGAGTTAAGATATGGAAAGCATTTAGCATATACCCAGTTCCATATGCTCAATTAATGCTTGGTAGGAAGCAGAGGAGACATTAAAATTATTTAAGACCCAAACTCCATGGGCACCAATTAATCAGAACAAATGCCTGACCAGTGAGGCCAATTAGAAAAGAACTCCAATGAATAGAAGTTGTCTCAACCAATAAGAAGGGATACAGCCCTGCACAGCCCACTGCTGTGTACTGTTTCTTAGGATAAAAAGGGGTTTTCATGTTGGGAAGTGATCCAGAGTTTGGGGCTTGGAGAAAAAAAATAAATGCTCAATACAACTCCATCCAGCATGCCACATAAGTGGTCTAGAATCAGACGGGGTTGGGGGAACAGTAATATGTGGGGTTCTGTTTTTTTCCTAGAGCAGGCTACTTGGGCGGGAACCAGGTGACGTGCCTCAGGGGGATGTGGCAGGAGCTGACGCTCAGAGAGGTGAGGGCTGCCCATCGGAAACCCAGCAACAAAGGCCCAGGCATCCAAGCACAGCCCAGACGCTACCCCCTCAGCTGAAGGTAGGATGGTGCAGACCACCGGGGATCTAGGCACAAGAAGTAAGATTCCAGCTATAGAAAGAGTCCGAGAGAGAGAGGGGGAGAGGAACTGATAACACGTTTATTAATTCTAAATTGTGGTGATTACAGGCAAAGGACTCTCTTGTACTGTCTGCTCAGCAGCACATCCTGGGGCAGAAAAACAAGGAACCTGCTAATCCAGAGGAGCAGGGAGGAGGGTTCCATGCTACGGCCTCCAAGTAGGAGGCTGCTAACAGCAAATTTACCGTCATCAGTGTCCCAGGACCTCATTTTCCTCATCCTTAAAATGAGGAGATCTGAAGCCTCTTGCAGTACTTTAACTTTATTTCTTTAAGAAATGTCCAAGCAAAGAGCAGACACCCTGGGTAGGGCACTGATGGGGTCTCCAGCTCAATGGGCTTGTACTCTCCTCGGAAAATGTCGACGCCTAATAGACAGTAAATAATACTCTTTATACTTAAGTTATTCATCTGAGAAAATATGGTTTTAATGAAAAGCTAGGGGCTTTTTTTTTTTTTTTTTTTTTTAGGTTCTAACCATGCGGCAAAGGACAAAATGAAAAACCAAAAGATGTTTAACTTGTTAGACTCGGGGACTCCTAACCTATTTCGGAATTTCAAAATGTATTGTGGCAACATGGGTTTTGCATTGCAGTCCATGGCCTCACAGCAATGCCATTTGGGCCCCCAACTAGTTTTTGGGCTTCTAGCCATTGCTCCTCTATTACTTTGTTGCCATCATTTCAACTTTGTTATTAATAAGACACCATCATTTGCAAGCAACATTATTTTATAAACCACTGAGAAAGTAAACAACTGTCAATTAAACCATGACATGCCATGAAATGTGGGATGCATCTCACTTCCCAGTTCTTAAAATATTGTAGAAGTGTCTTAAAATCAACAAGATACAGTACCTTTACAAAACAGGAATCTGAGGATGTCACTTGTCTCTGGAAGCTCCGAACAGTCCCCTGTAGAAAGAAGTCTAACCTCTTCGCTCGAGATTTTGGGCCTTCACCAGCCAACCGCCCCCCCCCACCCCGCCCAACTTCACCGGCCTCGTCTCCTAATGGTTGCCACCAGGCATCCAGGCATCTCAAACTTTATTTTTTTTTCCCATTGCAAAAGCACATGTTTTTTTTCTTACAAAAACATACAGGGTGAAGCAAAAGTAGGTTTATAGTTATGAGTACACAAAACACAGAGTTTATTCTTGTATAATTATTTATTGCTGCATTATTTTCCATAAGCACAACTGTAAGCCTACTTTTTCCCCACGTTGTATATTAAGCACCTACTATGTATCAAGCCCTGTTCTAGGCACTTCCCTGTTTCCTTTGCTTGTAGTCTCTTCTCTTCGCTCCCTCAACCTTAAACCTGACACCTATTCTTCCTTCAAGATCCAATCCAACTCAACTATCTTCTCGTTCATGAAAAGGTTTTGTGAAACTCTCTCCAATCTCCTCATGTACATTTTTATTGCACTGCATTAAAACTGCTGACTTGCCAGTTGCCCATGCCAGACAGCTGACACCTCAAGCACAAGGAACGTGACATTTGTTTTTATAATCAGAGTAATGATTAGGAATGTAGAATCTAGCTCTGCCTGGTTTCAAAGTCCCTATCCTGCCTGCTAGGAAATCGTGTACCTCAAGTGGGGAGACAGACACGAAGAGTAACACCTTAGGGGAAGTACAGGCTGTGGGCGAGTGTAATCACTAGGAGGTGAAGTTCTTGGGTCTGATCCTGACACAGGCCAGCAGCGCTGCTATGTTCTAGAAGCAGAGACTAGACCTCACCTAACAAGCTTTAAAAGTAGCAAACATTTAGCAACTATCTGACCCTATTACAGGTTTTTAAAAAATCTCAGCATTAAAAATGTTAGAAAACTTCATAAGTGCTACAAACTTAGAATCCTGTAGGTCCCAATTCTCTAAGTGACTGAGAAGAAAAGTGAAATACATAAAATAGCACTTGAGGTCATGCGACAGTAATGAACACAGAATTTGACCCTGTCAACCTGATTCCCAGGATCATGTTCTTTCCAGTAGAGTGCTTTTTGGCAAAATGCCTTACCGTCATTGAAGACATTCCTAATTTAGGCAATAATCTGTCAAAGAAAAAATAAAATAGCCCTCTTCTTCAAACACCTGTAGCTGGCATGGCTGGCTAGCTCTTCTCCCTGGCAAATCTAAATGGAAACAAGACATGGGCTTTGGCATCTGTCAGCTAATGATAAAAGCACCTGTGGAGTCTCTTTCCTGTATCCTCTTCCTACACGGTTTCAGGCCATATGAGCACAGTCGCCCAGTTTTCTTGTTAATCGCAGAGCAGTCGTCATTCACGCAGTCATAGCCTACTGGACACTAGCATTTGGTCAATGAACTTGATTTGTTGCATAAACTTGTTTAGCTTGAAAAAGCTGGTGAAAAACAAGCAATGTAGCCAATAAAATGACCAAGGCACATAAAGCTATCAAAGGAAATTAACAATAAGATGGATATGATGACCTTAGAATCCAATGTCAAAATATTAAAATATTCTTTAAATTCAAATGACAAACAGTCCTGCTAGGTGTGGCTCAGGGGATTGAGCACCGGCCTGGGAACCAGAATGTCGCGGGTTCTGTTCCCAGTCAGAGCCCACACCTGGGTTGGGGGCCAGGTGCCCAGTTGGGGGTGTGCGAGAGGCAACTTATTTCGCACAACTTTGTTTCTCTCCCTGTCTGTCTCCTTCCCTTCCCCTCTCTCTAAAGAAAGAGTAACTAATACATAAAATCTTTTTTAAAATGACAGATATAAGGAGGTACTGATTTGAAGACCATAATAGACCTATGGACTTAGCGCAATGAAGGTGATACTAGTGAGGAAGACCTCAAAGTGGGGCAAGTTTTACAAAAGAGGCTTGAAGAGGAAGTAATACATTCTGAAGGACCTGGCAAAAGGGAGAAAAACGAGGACTTGAAGAGCCTCATTCTCCTGTGAGCGCAGACAACCTTGGTAACTCAACACAGAGTCATGGGCAGAGATGATCTGAGTATGTGGAAGCTCTGAAATAAAACTCATTGGTTTGTAAAAGGAGATGTCCACCCTCTCATTCGAGTGAGTGGAAAGTTTTATGTTACTTATTTTGATTGCTTTTAATCAGTACGAACAAGTGCTAAGGTCTTCTTGGAACATCATAATATTGAAAATATTTTAAATGCCAGGATTCATAATCTAATCATTATACATTCATTACATAGTCAACAAACAAATGCAAGTTAGTTATAAGTACATGTCTAATTTCATTTTGTCTGGGAACATACAATAATAATTGGGGCCTGAATAAATAGTAAATGTTATTTCTATCCAAACTAAAATAGTGTGTTAGGATAGGCTAACTGCTGTATCAAACAATCCCCAAACCTCAGTGACTTATCCTAGTAAAGATTCATTTCTCATTCTAATCTCATTGCGATTCAGTGAGGGTGTGGGTGTGGATGTGTCATCCATGGAAGGGCTGCTCCACGCAGTTTTTCAGGGATCTAGGATCTATCCATTGAGCATTTCCAAATTCTTCTAGGGCCTCAGAGTCCTCTGAGGTATGCTCTGTAGTCTACCAGCATAGGGAATAAAAAAAAAATATGCAGAATTGTGGAGATGTTTCAAAGGCCAGCCTAGATAAGATCCCCGTTCTTTCCACCCACATCCCACGGCCCCACCCAGCTACAAGAAAGATGGTTAAGTGTTGTCTAGTCCTGTGTCCATGACGAAAAGCAGGAATATAGGTATTGGTAAACCTAGGTAGTGAATTCTCCTTTCAACAACAAGACAGCTGTACAGAATATGAAGTAGAAATATAAAAGTACCAGAATTCTAATGAGCATGATCCTATTGGAATTTACATTCAAATGAGAGATGTCTCCTCGTCACCAGTCACTGGAAAACCTGTATGCTTGTTCCATGGAAACAACCAATGCCTACATTTTTAAAAAAATATTTTTTCTCAGGAGCATGGGTTGGTTCTTTTAAATATTCCCAACAAATCTCCATCCTTTGAGGATCAATTTGAAAGAGGTTATAAAAAGTAAGTTGGAGCCAAGTCCGGTGAATGAAGAATGACATTAGATGTGACAATTAAACAATGAGGTTGTTTTCTCATGGGATCATACCAGGCCATTCCAAAATAAACGTCAAAGAATGTTTTGAGTAATACCATCATTTCTGAAATAAATGTAATTTTATTTCTTAGCAAAGATGCCATGTGAATTTGGGCAAAAGTGTCTGCAGTTTGGATCTATGACTTTTCAGACTATTAAAACCATGTGGTGGAAGAGGCAGGCTGGGGAGACAGGAGGTAGATGAGGAACTCAAGCAATTGGAAATTCCTCTTCCTTGTTGTAAAGCAGGGCTGGGTCCTCTTTTCTCAATTTTCTTACACTTGCTTTTTCCAGCTCTCCAGAAGAATGCCTGCAAGCACAGAAAATCAACTAAAATAGCCTCACCTTTTGAAGAGACAATCATTTATTCCCATTATTAGTTCAGTTTTATCAAAGCACTCCTTCCTTGGGGGAAATTTTTAATTGAGGACATAACACTTTCCCTTAAAATCATGCTGCATACAGTTTGCCAAGTTACATGATTTGGTAATTTGTAAGGTTAAAAATATTTCATGATTCATAGCGAAAACTTCCAAATGTTGAACATTTTTGAGGATCTAATGAAATAATGAACTCGAACACAATTTCTAAAAGTTACCAAAAAAAAAAAGAGAAAGCTTTACAATATAAGGTGCTTTTCAAGCCAAAGAAAAATGTCTTTAACCTGAAGGTCCTCCTCAGTGTGTGTGTGTGGGGGGGGGGGGACACTACCACATGGTGTGTAAGGGAATGTGTGCAAATTAAACTTCCTGGTGGGCAAGCTGGCAATATGTGTAGGAAATGGGCAGACTTTTTGACCCAAAATAAACAGTTCCACTTTAGAAATTTACCAAAGAAAGTCATTAGACAAGTGCTTAAAACTTTGGCTAAATGGGAATACATGATAGCTTTGTGACAGTGAAAGTGTCAAACAAATAAACACAAATCCTAAAGGCATATTAATAGAGCATTATTAAATATAATGTAGTGAACCCACTCAGTGGAATGATAGTCAGTGGCACAAAAGGATGCAGTTATTGATCCTGAAGATCAATATACCATGTATAGCTATAAGCGAAAAAGCAGTTATACACTAGGATGCAGATCCCATTTTATATTGTATATTTTATTGGGGAAAATAAGTCTTCAAGAATGTGTAACAGATATTAGTGATTAATATCTCAATGGTGGGATTTGGGGTGATTTTTATTCCTTCCTTTTTAAAAACTTGTTTGTATTTTTTTCACATGTCCCTCAATGAGCATGTATTTGTAAAAAATATATATTAGAAGCAGTATTGCATAATGTGCATTCTTGAGCCACAATGTGTGGGTTTAAACCCCAGTTTTTCCTTTTAAATAGTGTGGCATTGAATATATTATTTAACTTTTCTGTGTTTCTGGTTCTCCACCTGTAAAATGCTGGTATGGTAACTATGAACCTATCTCATCAGGTGAGGATTAGATGTGTTAATACACCCAGGTAATTAGTATACACATATAATAAATTCTACAAAAGTATTTGTTTTTCAGTAATTAGGAAAACAATGGAGATAGTTCCATTTTAAGAAAAGCACTAATTACTATTTTAACTTTTCATATGCAAATTACAAAGAAGGCAAGATATTGTCATCGATGTTAGTTTTAAATTATGTCCACAGAAAGTTATGAAACTGAATAGACAAACAACTCACCATTTTCCAACTTCCTGTAAGAGGCAGTTAAATATACACAGGTTCTCACCCTGGCTGGTATAGCTCAGTGGATTGAGCGTGGGCCTGTGAACCAAAGGATCACGGTTCGATTCCCAGTCAGGGCACATGCCTGGGTTACAGGCCAGTTCCTGGCAGGGGGCACATGAGAAGCAACCACACATTGATATTTCTCTCCCTCTCTCTCTCTCTCCTTCCCTTCCTCTCAAAAGATATATAAATAAATAAAATGTTTTTAAAAATATACACAGGTTCTCAAGGCAGAATAGGATGGGGTTTCAAACTTGACAGTCATCCTCACAGACCTGAGACCTTGCAAGTCACACAATATTCTGTGCCTCAGATTTCTCAACTATAAAATGGAGACAACAGAAGACATTGGAGATGATCTAAGCCATTGGCTTTATCAGGCTAGTCTGCAGATTAATTAAAATAACCTGCGTGAAGTGCTTATTAGCAAGCACTCTGTAAAGCTTAGCTACCAGTATTATTATTATCATTATTTTTAATGACTACCCTTTAAAGTAAGTCTTACACTGGAATGAGTTCCAAAAAAAAAAAAAAAAAATCAAAAAGCTACAATTCCAAGACTAGAAGGACTGCAAAGTAGGACCAACGTGAAGAGTGCCAAAAGGGGGTTGGAGAAGCAAATATCTGGTCAGACAGATAGATGTTGAGTAGTAGAAGGTGCTGAGATGCCACACAGCAGGGAATCCAGCTCAGGTGCAAAACTTGAGGAGACATTCAATGAAAAGGACTCCAAAACTAGCAGCAGGGAAGGAGCGCAACCATTTTATTCACACAATCTGTGCCCTGTGGGGTTGGTATTGTTGTCCCCATTTCACAAAGGAGGAAACAGATTCAGAAGGGATAAATGCCTTGTTCAAACTTGCGAAGGAATTGGGGAGAGGAATCCTAGGCCCAACTTGAAAGACAGCCTGCGTTCTGTGACATGCCTCTTCTAGCAGCTCTGAAGCAGCCGCCATGCCCAGGCGGGGGGCGGGGGGGGGGGTGAGGCAGAAAGTCCCAGAGTAAAATGAGGTACTGGGTGGTGATAACACACCCCAAGTACCAGATCCAGTGTCCAAGGTCAGATGGCTGAGTTCCCAAACTAAGCGTCCCCTGACATCCCTGAAATGGGCCAAGCCAAGATGAAGGAGAACCCATATACAGGTGATTCCAGCTGAGGGGAACCAGAGATGGGGTGGTGGAGAATGAAAGGAGTCAGACCTGTTGCCTGGATTTTTTTTGCAGATCTTTCTGCTAGTATTACAAAACCAGACTTTTACTCTTGTGCAACTCAGTTCTAAGTGTGTGTGTGTGTGTGTGTATCAGATTCAAAAGGCAACTTCTACATTTTTCTTCTTACTTCAGGAAAACATCCTGGACTAGACACCGTATCAAGGAGGAGGGCGCTAACACTAGAGTTCTGTTTATGCCTTATTTCCACTCTCTGCCAGGCCCCCGACTGGGCACTTTGATTTTCAGACATTTGCAACAATGTGGCAAACCCCTCCCACCCAAGCCCCACAACGGCCAATAGAGGGCAGACTGTCTCTTCTTCAGACCGCCGAAGGAAGTATACTCTAGTTCCCTCTCCTTTTCCACCTGTGGGATTCTTTTGTTTTCTGGGGTGCTTTTGCTTGTTTTGTTTTGTTTCCAGTTTAAAAGGCTCCATCTTGCCCAACCATCGTTTCAAGTGTTTATTTTAGAGGCATTTACTAAAACCAAGAGACAAGGCCCACAGACAAGAATATTCAAATTTTTTTTTTTGGTCTGTAATTCTTCCCTCTCTCCCTTTTCTCAACTCACCCATGCATGTATTCTTATAAATCATGCCCCCTTCAATGAGATGTCAATCTAATGGAGTTCAGAGCTATTTATATAAATATTTATAATATAACATAAATACTGCCAGCAGAGGTCCTTACAAAATGCTACAGGATAAGGGGAAAAGCTCAAGCCACTTCCCTGAAGTGGAGGCATTAAACCATGTTCCATGTACGATTCCAGTTCTTACATTCGTATTCAGTACATGCCTTACAGGGTCTGTGGGATCTCCCTCAGTCCGCTTTCTCCCTTGACTGCCAATTGTCCCCATGTTGGGCCCACTAACTTCTCTTCTCTATACTTAGTCTGGTCTCTAAAGAGGAGGGAATCCTGTGTTTGAGCATCAGTCTTACTGCCTCGGCTTCTGGGAGAAACAGCTACATTGTAACAGAGCTCCTAGTTCACAGTCTGGTTTTCAAAAGTTGCCAGGCCTTTGCGGGCTTCTTATTTGCCGCTAGTTACTGGGCTTCAAGTCACTGTTCCTGTTTTCTCCTTTGTTTCTCTGACTTATCAATTCTATGGCAAAGGACTACCTGTAACTTGAATTTTTTGAGCTGATACATCCATCTTAAGACTCTCTCCAGTTCTAAGTCTGGCTTGAATTTCCGTAAGTGGTCAACCGTTATCTTCCTTCCAGGTGGCTCTACCTCTGGAATCCCAGGAAAGACGGTGACCTCCATATTGTCCCTTGCCTGTGTTCAATCTCTAGCTTCCCCTAACCCGTTATTGCCTTAAAAAAAAAAAAAAAAAGTAAGAAACACAACTAAAAAAGCAAGACCCAGTAATGGATATTACTTTTTTTCAAAGGAACGTGGTTTTCTCACTTCTGCATGTTTTCCCATCACCTGACCTTGGCTTTTCCTGTTGAGTCCTACAATGTTATCTGCTGTGTTTTAAAAATGTCTTTATACTTGCATTTGAACAGAAATATAGATAACCTCCTCCGCAAGAGTGGAAAGGGCCTTTTAACACGTAACAATGATGACAGTTTGTTGGCAAACCCCACAGTGAAGTGCTGCTGCGTAGTTGGGGTACAAGAAACAACCTTGTTTAATGGTGTTGTGCGGCTTCTTTTTCTTGAATTTTGCTACTATCAAATCTGGCATATTTTATTTTAGTTTATTGATTTTGAGAGAGAGAGCGCACCAGAGAAACATCCGCTTATTGTCCACTTGTTTATGCATTCACTGGTTGATTCCATCCCCTGTTGGAATCTGCAACCTTGGCATATGGGGACAATGCTCTAACCAACTGGGCAACCCAGCCAAGGCTAGCATACTTAAACGATTTATCACTTAATATTTATAACCATAGACCTTAAGGTATGAAGTCCTTCCGAGGTCATAAACCTGACCTCTCCACAATTGCAGGAATTGTCTCCACAGCATCCTTGGAAATGAGTCATCCCAACAGCTCTAGAAGGGTTTGCCTTCTAGAAAATGGGGTGTTTGTCCCCCCTTTCCACTGCTGAACATCTTTTCTACTCCCCTCTGATAATCAGTGATCATTAAGGAGCCTCTTCCCTTCCAAGACAAAGGCAGATGACTGGAGAAATGTTTGGTTTTCTGATGCCAGAGACTGGGGAATATTCCACTGGTTTCTTTGGCTTTTCTGTTCGGGATTAGGGTGGCTAAACCAAAATATTTATAATAAGTATAAATTTGTTCCGCAAACAGCAGATTTCAAAGGCATCTTTGTTTCCTTTCTCCTTACACTGCCATGCTATTAACTTTGGTTCATTAGTCATGATTTTCAGGATCCATTTGGCTGCCACCTTCCTGCAGCCAGATCATTGTGGATCAGAAAGGCCACTGGCCAGGCCCACCTCACACCTGCCACAGGACCCGACTGTTTTCAGGATCCAAGTTATGGTTGTTAATTCACTAATTTTTACCAACTCTGGTACTCATCCTGTGAGCGAATGGTGGGCCACAACAGTCCCTCACCTCCAGACATTTTTCTGACAGGTCCAGAAGACAAACGATGCCACCGGAAGCATTTTGCATCACTTCTGTTGCTTAAAAAAACAAAACAAACAAAAAAAAACACACACACACACAAAAAAAAAACTGGTTTACCATAAAGAATATTAAGCAAACGTCTTTATTGATATATTCACAATAAATGAACAAAAAATAAAACCCACCATTTTTGTCTATGAGTTTAGGGAAGAAAAGGACACTGTCAGATGACATTAACGATGCAAGAGATAAACGGGTCTAGTCACGTCAAGACTTGTGATAATCCAGTATTTGGCCTTAGTCAAGGGAGAAAAATCCAGCTGTTACTTTCCCTTCACCCCCTCCCATAATACAGCACCTCAGCGCAGAGCACAGCGACAAAACATACCGAACATGGACAGTTAAAATTCAACTCAAGCCACAGCAGCCCCCAAGAGTCCTCCCCACCCCCCGTGGTATATTTATCGAGACCGTTTAAAGCACTTAATTAATTCACCAGCAGCTTCGCTGGAGGCGCCTCGAGCTGCCCGAGACTCCATTACATAATATCTTTTACAAAGTCTATTCCCAGCTCCAGTGGAAGATGGATTCTCATCCAGTTAGCGAGCGTTCCATGCATTTGCTTCCCTTTCCCGGGGTTCGGTCCGGAGGGTGCCCCGGCCCAGGCTGCAGCAATAGCCTCGGCCCCAAGCTTCTGGGGACCGCGTAGCTGTCAGAACTCAGAACTGGCTCCGGAGGTCTCGCCCTCGGGGCTCCCAAGCAGGCTACGGTGGGCAGGGTGCCGGCGGGCGCTCCGGACGCCGCGACTCTCGCTGCTTGCTGGGTGCGCCCCAAAGCCTGAGCCGCAGCGCGCCCGCG